>OY720044.1:4308703-4499837 GCA_963082485.1 Eudonia mercurella
GTCCGGCCAAACTGGCTGGTCTGTCCGGCAATTAGGTTTGGCGACCTGGCAACCCTACCTGAGCCCTATAGTGGGACATTGTATATTGATGAAAATGATGCGAAATTGTTTATATTATTTTAAATTGTGCATTCACAATGCTTGTATAAGCTAGCTACAAGATAAAATCAACCAGCTTCAGGAAGCTTGAGAAGGAATCGAACCCACGACCATTAGATGATGCTCTGACCTTGATGCGAAAGTGACTTAGTGAAAATCTAAAAAGAGAAAATGTTATGTATTATCGTGCTCAGTGGCGTGCACTTGGATAGGCATAGTATGTCGATGATGATGATGATAATGATGAATATTATTTTTGTGAACACATTACAATTTACTAAAGTAAAATGCAATAAATATTATGATTTATGTTATATATCAAAATTATTGTAATTAACCTTTAAATAATATGTTTGAATGTTAAATGCTGCGCGAACACGTTCCTGCATATTTCTGCAATTGGTATGCTTGTACTTTAAAGCATTGACATGTTAATAACATTATTTACTAATATTTCTTCGCCTAACCAAGTCGACTTAGGGCTGTAGGAGTCAGTAATGACACTATTACATGTGGCCACTTATTATCTGAACCAGTACACACATCACTAGCATATTTTATGTCCCCACAGCTGGGGTACGAGCCTTCCCTATGGATGGATAGGGAAAACAGGCCATAAACTAACACCGTGCGGATTGGTGGTTGATAACGACTGCTAATGCAGCCGGGACCAACGGCTTCACGTGTCTTCCGAAACTCGGAAGAGATCGAGATGATACCCACTAAAAACTCTGGGGGTGACCTGCTGGTCGCAAAGGGAGCCAGCCCTGGGTACGTACGCTACGCCACCGCATCACCTTAGTGAACCCCTACCAAAGTAGCGTTATAATATTGACTCTAAATAGGGTCAAGAAAAGAGTTCTTTCAGATTGAATTCAGTGACGTACGGACACCATTCTTTCAATAATAACTGTGTAGGTACACTAAGCTCCAGAAGTTACAGAAAAGTTTATCATCATCATCATCAGCCTATACACGTCCACTGCTGGACATAGGCCTCTCCTTGTGCACGCCACCGAGCACGATCCGCGGCTACTCTCATCCAGCTCTTGCCAGCCACCTTGCGAAGATCGTCGCTCCACCTCGTCTGAGGGCGTCCTACATTACGTTGGCCGATACGCGGTCTCCACTCGAGAACTCGTTCAAAAAAACCTTTTTCATTCATAAAAAAAAAAAACACAAATGTTGAAAAAATTTCCACGAGCAGGATTTGAACCTGCACCCTTCTGATATTCCGGGTCAGGTGATCTTCCAATTGAGCTATCGCCTACTTTTTAACTAATCTTTAGTATTTGTAAAAATATTATGATCGGATGTTAATGACGGTAGTTGTTGACATTGAATGGGCGCCTTTAGCTTTTAAAGTAAAAAGTAAATAGTGTTGAATAATTTCGGCGGGCTGGTTAGAACCACGATAGCTCAATTGGAAGAGCACCTGACCCGGAATGTCAGAAGGGTGCAGGTTCAAATCCTGCTCGTGGAAATTTTTTCAACATTTGTGTTTTTGTAATTTGTTCGCAACAAAATTTGCGTTAAAAATTATTTAAACATTCTTCATTCATAATTATCAACTCCCAAATAATAACGCCAAAATATATTGTAACGTGCTGTATGTAAATAATGTTTCTCGCCAGCTAACTATAAATCACATAGGTAACAACAGGAGGTCAATAAAGTTATCTCGGTCCATACATCAGTAGAGCAAGCAGTGTTGTGTCATTGTCAGTTCACGTTCAAATTGGCATTTTCTTGAAACTGACAATATCATTAATTAATAAACACAGGTTTTGGCTGCCGGTTCGCTGTAGTTGGCTGTAGCGGGTGGCGCGGTCGGGTTAGAATCGTGAAAGCTAAGCAACTTTCGCCATGATTGCCATCTGATGGGTGACCAAATTTTCACATCTTGAGTTATTTTTCAGTACTGCTAGTGTAGTATGAAAAGATCTAAGTCGGGTAGTATTGTCGACTTGTAGTATCAGGAATAATCGTAGTCCTGTAGACTGTTGGTATCAGAAAAAGATATCCCGGGTTCATGGGATTTGAATCCCATTAGTCGCTTTTATTAGTGGTGGTAGTGGTGGCTAAGTCCGCTTGGCTATCACCATTTCATCTAAGTCTATAACAAAAACAACAATAAAAGCAGCTTTTTGTTTTCTGTCAGTTACGGATAAGATAAATCCAATACCTTCATGAAGATTCGAGTTTATCGTGTTTTCACCATAAAGATAAAATCTTTTCTCTTTCATTATATATACATAAACTAAGTTATACCTAATTTAAAAAAGTTTTATTATCCGTCACATGAAATTTAAATCTAATTTAATTACCAAACCTAATAACGTTTGGTTAAAAGCTCAAAGGTTCACCAACTTGCCGTCGTAAACCTAACAAATTACAAACAGCTGTGTTGAAAAATTACAACACTCATGCAATAAATAACCCTTAATAATTAACATGCATGGGTAATTGCAGCTAAAATTATCGGATCGGATATCTAAAGCGACTGAGATGCAAATCTGACGAGTAATAACAAGCCATTACTTATCGAGCATAGCTATCGATCAACAATGCGCGCGCGCACAAAAATATAGTGATTAATAAATTCGGTTATCTCGTAACTCGATCGTGCGGCACCTGTTTTGAATGACATTATAATTGATTTATAAGCTACTGCAGCTTAAAAGGTTCCGGTGTTCGATGTTTAGTACCTTCGTGAAAACAATTCGTAATTGCGCTCACAGAAATTGTTCTTTGGAGTTTTTTGTGACACGCATTGTTTAATAGTATCGGACATGTATGTTTTTAGGGCAAGAGTATTTAGTCGGAGTGTGGTTAACTGTTATAAATCGCTAGATATACATACAAGCATTTATTATTATAAGAGAAATAATAAATTGATCCACAAAAAAATAGTAGACTAGCACCTAAAATGGTAAGTTAGCATCTAAATAGTTAGGTTACTTTGGTGATTGATTAAATACAACCCTTATTATAATACGCTTTAGGGTAGGCTCACGATCTGTGACAGTTAGGATTTATAGATATATTTACTCGTATATATGAAGCAACAAAAAAGTCTTGTTGAGGGTTCTAAGTCATGAAGAGTATTTATCAGTTGTCTTATTTCTTGTGCATGTCGCAAAAGTCGAACTAAGGCGGGTTATTGTACATTTGCCTCAAAGTAAGTTCGTCACATTTTTGTACACCATACATTGAAAGTAAATTTGTCACATGCATTAAAAATATGTGAAAGTTCGTCACAGTTCACAGGTCCAAATTAAAATATGACAAATGTTCTTTATAAAGATAGAAGTGTGGCAAATTTACACATACTTTTTTCTGTGACGAATTATCTTTGTGGCAAATTTTAAATAAATCGCATCTGTGGTCCAGTGGTTAAGGCCACCGAGACCCAGAGGTCCCGGGTTCGATTCCCAGCGGGGGGTACATGTTTGTGTACTCGGTTTGGTTGGTGGTAGGGCTTGTTTGTCCACCTGGCTAGCTACCACCATCTACCACCACTATCTTATCTAAATTTGTCACCATAACCTTATTGTTTGTAGCATTGTTGTGTTCCGGCAGCTAGAGAAAAGATAGCCAGTACCTCATTAATTGAGGATCCCGGGTGAAGTGTGCTTCCATCATTGACCTTATCATCACTTAACATCAGGTGAGATCAAGGCACTGTCTTACCCGTAAAATATGGAACAAAAATGTTCAATAATCCACTAAGGGACAAGGGTTCTAAGATACTCGCACATTAAGCGATCGGTTAGCAACGCATCACTGATGTTTTCTAATCCACCTTAGAGCCCTACTCTGATTATACTAAAGTTATCTGATTATGCTGGGAAGGAAGTGGTCTGTATTCAATTGTCGCTAGTCACCAATCAGTTGCTGCCCCGCATTTTGTAATCATCATCATTTAGAGCCATCTTCATGCTGAAGTTTGGAGATCAGTATACAAAATTTTCTGCGATCCCATATAGCTTGTTTTAATTGGCGATAACTAAGTAAGTAAGCTATAACTAAGGAGCTCGATGGCGCAGTGGTTAACGCGCCCGATCTGCGAGTGCTGAAGTTAAGCAACTTTCGCAAAGGCCAGTGATCGTATGGGTGAACAAAAATCTATTTGCCGAAGCCGATTGTCCCGGCTGCATTAACAGTCGTTAGTAACCACCAATCCGCACTGGGCCTGCGTGGTGGTTTATGACCCGTTCTCCCTATCCATCCATAGGGAAGGCTCGTGCCCCAGCAGTGGGGACATAAAATGAGCTGATGTTGATGATGATGAACTAAGTCCAGTCCACTTTTTGATGTCGTCCAGCCTGCATTTATAATGATTAAAGGGTAACAAGGAAAAAGTGTTGTTCACTGGTTCCTGACGAACACAGTGCCATTACCCTATAATATTTTTAGCATAACAAGACTAATCATCATAATTACGCATAACACTTTAGATTATACATGAACACGCCTCATAGTTGTTGTTCCGCCTGAGGCACATTACATTAACGGTGATCTGAATTCAAGATTTCAAGAACACTCAATTATATTATTAAAATTGTAGCGTTTTTATTGTCTTTATTATTTAAATGTGTTTTCCGTAACATATTGATTAAAAGTTTTTTGTTTTGTTTAACTCAAAATTCAAATATTGTTTAAACTGATAAGTCTATGCGATTTGAAAGTTTCCACATTGGACTTTCAAGGGCATTAATACTGTTAAATAAACGTTTTTAATGATTAATTCTCTGGAGCATGTTTTAAAAAATGTTTACTTTGAAGTAAAAATTGAACTTATAAGAACTGTGTGTATGTGGGTTTTATACTAGTGTTTTAGTTTAGTAGAAATACATAGTTATTTTTATATGTATTTAGCTTGGCAAATGACTCCACTCCACCTGAGGTTAAGTGGAAATGAAGTCCAGACGCGAAGACAACTGGTGCAGCGTAAAAACAACGCAGCATCAGTTACCCTCACTCTGCCGGCCCACAAGGTGCCTCTTCACGCCTCGTTTGCAGGATGAAGTCCTTGTGCGAACGTGTGCTGGTAGACTATTCCATCTTTTGAAGATGCAAACGATTGTAAATAAACAAATCTATTTTTATAAGACTGTACTCCCATTTCGAGGTCGACCGATTCCGTTACCGGAATTGGTCGACGTACATCATGCTACTTAAGTACCAACTTAAGAACGAGCAAAAATGGGAGTTTTATTAATCAGCATCATTAAGGTGTGTCGAAGTTATTTTATTTTTAAATTCAAACTACATATTTCTGATACCCTTCCTAATGGTTTTCATTAATGTTAAACAACATTTTATAATGTACATACTTATTGGATGTAACTTTAAAATTATTAAATAAAATGTTTGTTTCATCATCAGCCTATATTGAAGAAATTGAAATTGTACTTTATGTAAAGGATAATGGGTAATAGCGTCCTAGAAGAGGTTAACGCGCCCGGTCTGCGAGTGCTGAGGTTAAGCAACTTTCGCAAGGGCCGGTCATCGGATGAGTGACCAAAAATGTATCATCTCGAGCTCCTCCGTGCTTGGGAAGGCACGTTAAGCCGTTGGCCCCGGCTGCATTAGCAGTTGTTAACAACCACCAATCCGCACCGGGCCCGCGAAGTGGTTTATGGCCTGTTCTCCCTATCCATCCACATGGAAGGCTCGTGCCCCAGCAGTGGGGACATAAAATGAGCTGATGATGAATAGCGTCCCCAACATTTAAGTTCGTTGTAGCAATATGAACATTACTGATATTTATTGTACTCATCAATACCTTCTTTTTATTGTATTATGACCCGCCGAAATTCCCTGAGAGAAAAAAGATATTTACGGTCAAAGATTTAAGTTTTCTAACTGTTTTTAATACTGGTGCAAGTCAATAGTTTTGCTTTTATATTATACTACTTATATTATACTTTCATATTATTTTATAATTAATCTAATATGTTCAGAATATGTTTATTATGTAAATATTTAATATCTTTAAACCTACCTAGTAGTTTAAAATTGATACTGTTTACATTTTTATACATTAAACCCCTTATTCATAAAAACTATTTATGCATTGTTTGGTTAAATATTGTTTTGTCAACGTCACACAAACGTCATTTTGTATTTGAGAAAAAGTGACAAAACGATGATTAACTAAATTATGCTTAAATGGTTTTTATTATTGTTGCATTATTATTTAAGAATATTATGTATATTCGATATATTTATATATATACTTTTAAGATGAGTGGGGTATAGTGTTTTGTCTATGCCCGTCTCGCCGCGCATGCCATCGCTTTTGTTGTCTATTGTTTATTTAAGCGTTTCACTGATTGTAACCTCTCTGTATCCCTACTAAGATCAATTAATAAATTAATTAATATATAAACAATACCTGCATTTTATTCAAAACTAGCTTAACGTAAGCTCATAATGAAGAAATTAATTAATGCAATCCACTTGACTGCTTTGGCATTTAGTAAAAAGAAACCCTTGTTGTTATGTGGATTTAAACATATATATAGAATTATATATACATATATATTATATTATGTTATTAAAAGATAGAAGATGGCATAGTGACATTCATAAGAGCTACTTGTAGCCTAAACTGAATAAAATGATTTTGAATTTGAATTTGAATAGATAAACCTTGTTACCAATACACAAATATTAACATATTTTAACATATAAACTAGATCGCAATGTGTAATAGCACGTAAACTAAATGTATAATTTTACGTTAACACAAATGCTGAAAAAATTTCCACGTGCAGGATTTGATGAAATTTTTTCAGCATTTGTGTTTTTGTAATTTGTTCGCAACACAAATTTGCGTTAAAAATTTTTTGAACATTTATAATTTTACGTTGTTTACGTATTCAAAGTACACGTTTGGTTGATTATCTTTTTTCTACCTGTTTATGCACTTATGGTGTCACACAATAAATTGGTACACTAAACAAAAGCAATCAAAATCATAGCATTTCATAATGTTACAATCGTAAAAAATTTTGGGGACGGGTCTCTAACAAAATTACTCAATATCCTTAGTAAATTACAAAAACATAAATGTTGAAAAAACTTACACGAGCAGGATTTGAACCTGCACCCTTCTGACATACCGGGTCAGGTGCTCTCCCAATTGAGCTATCGTGGCTCTCACCAGCCCGCCGAAATTATTGAACACTATTTACTTTTTTACTTATTTATTTAATTTGTTTCGCAACAAAATTTGCGTTAAAATTATATAAACAAAACAAAATCATTTTATCCTTTGCAAATTTATTTTATCTTTTTACGTGTTGTTTAGTGTAAATAAAATGGAAAGGCCGGGGGGGGGGGGGAGGGGGACTGCTGCTTAGTGCCTAATCTGAGTTTTGTTTACTTTCCATATCACTCGACTACATTTATAAAAAACAAAATTACTATGGCAAACTGTTTGCTTTATTTAAACAAAACTCACACAAGGCACTCCGAAGTGAACTTCAGTAATTGCTTATAGTGATCCCGGATCATCCTAGCAGCATATATATAGTATAGAGGGATGTACAGCAGTTGCTAGTGAGTAAACCCTAAAAAAAATACATACAATAATAATGAACAAATTATTAAACGTGTGCTACCCTCTTTCCATGTAAAAGACATCAACGAGTGCAATTTAACAGTGTTAATTTTTTCTGTTAATTTTGACGGCTTGCACGCCGGACTTTGGGAGGCGCTAAGTTTGAGGTCCCGGGTTCGATTCCCGATGGGGTCAATGTCGAAAACGAACTTTTCGATATTGTGTCGGGTCTGGGTGATTGTGGTACCGCCGTTGTTTCTGATTTTCGAAAACGAGTGCTTGGGATCAGAACAATGTATGTTGTTGTCTAATATTTATATTTATTTATATCTAGCTGGGGCATTTAGATGTCTATTATTGGGTGGGGTAGCTACAGTCAAAAGTAAAAGTTGATAGTCGTAATCCGACTACATTACAAATAAAGGAATATTATAAATTGACGTACGAGTTTTGATAATTTATTATAATTTTTGTCAGCATCGTCAAGCATACAGAAATAGTATTAAATATTTAGTTTTGTTAGTATTTGTATTTTGGTTTTGATCATCGACTTTGGCTTTTGACTGAACTTAGAAATTAAAAATCTTAGAAAATAGAAAATTTAAGAAAAGTAGCTATTTGAAGAAAATGCTTACAATCTCATATAGTTAGGTACTGTTACAAGTATTGTTTCATAATCTATTCTATTTTATACGATGAAACTGTGACTGAGTTCTCCGTTTTAGATATTCTAGCAAGTAAACAGTGCAATAATGGGCAGTCTTTTTTATTAAGATCGTTTGCGCCGCACACTAGCGCCGCCAAGGAAAAAAATATATAAGTATCTAGTTATAGTTAAAAGTGACCGTTTTTAGCTGTAACGTCTTGTTTAACTAAACTATAACATGTGAGATGTTCATTAGGTGACGTAAAAATGCTAAATTACTTCATTCAAATAGTTTGTTGCGCATAATTTGATTTTCTATCTCTAATTACTCGATATGTTATTTTTTTCATTGGCGGCGCTAGTGTGCTGCGTAAACGCTCTTAAGAGATAGTGTAGATACTATCAGTAGTTTTAAAGATAACCACACAAACAAACAAACTAACAAAAAAACATTGCCTCTTTGTAGTAGTGTAGATACAAATACAATATAATTACATTAGTTATAGGTACTAGTGTAATATGAAACAACATAAAATCTAGTTTCCTTATACACTTCGGGCGTTGGCCACTTGTCGTTTGTCCATATAAATTGAGATCTCAAATTTAGATAATAGGTTAGCATTCGCACTTTAAATCCATTGTTTTAATTACGTTTTAAATAACAACATTTTAAATTCAAAGAAATTAAACAAAACTAATGTATAGCTTCATCATCGCCAGCTTCATTTTATGTCCCCACTGTTGGGGCACGAGCCTTCGCTGTGGATGGATAGGGAGAATGGGTTATGCATAGTTTACATTTCCTTTTGTATAATCATCATCATCATCATTACCAGCATCATCATCATCATCTGATTACGTCCCACAGCTGGGCTAAAGCCTTCCCACTTAAAGGCACATAAGGAGATGCGGGGCCATCACCCATCATGCTGGGCTAATGCGTGTTCGTGGGTTTTAAATTGAAATAATGTGAGTTGTAAATTTAAAGATTAATTGATTGATTATCGATTGTCATTTTACAACAACAACCGAGACGGTGCTGCCAGAAGGTGTAGGTTTGAGCTCAGATCGTGGAGAATTGCAACCGTTTTTCTTCCTATCTTCTCTACAAAATATTATCAGTGTAAACTATACAATCTAGATTAATTAGTTAAATCCTAAACACATTTGCATGGGATTACTAATCGCAACGCGATACAGCTTCCATAATGACTCAATTACGCATTCGTGAATGGAACAACCCCCTAATTATACAATTTCTCATACATTTAATATGAACAGTGACAACCGGCAATCTCACACTAAACTGGTTCGATTGTTACCATTATTGCTGTGACGTTAATTAATGTTGGCGTCTTTACAATTCACTTAAAATCCATAATAAGTTGAATCTCAACAACAATCCACGCTCTGTTACAATAAAGTTCAAATTTGTTTGCACTGTGTCGAACTAGATGTTATTCGGGCCAGGCCAAGGTGATAATCAAGGTTCGTCGTCTCATATGTCTGTCGTTGTTTACGGTAATGCAAGTGGATTGGACACTAATGAGTTCGCTTAGTAAAGCAATCGTCGAATTGGTTACCGCTGGTCAATATATTATGAGTAGTTTACCTAAAATTAAACCTAAAACGTAAACTAGAGTAACTCGATGACGCATCAGTTTACTACTTCGTGTTATGATATTGCAGGTCTTTTCGCAATGGCGGATGACTACATATGGGTGACCAAATTAGAAGTTCCACCGATTAGAAGTTCGTGTAGCGTTCCAGTTTTCTAACATAAATTTAAGTAATATCTTTTACATATCCAAAAGTCAACCCTATAGGTAGTATTGATAACTTATATTGATGAATTGCTGTGAGTAAAATATTTTCATGGTTTCGCATTTCTGTTTTTCTATAGACTGGAGCTACTAATTTTGCGATCAGAAAAAGGTATCTGATTTGATGTGGTTGATGGCGCTGGCGTGCAGTGATATCACCTTATCTCTATCTATTATATTATATTATATCTATTATCTTTATTTATTTATCTATTATTATTATTCTGGTTTCCACGGAAGATCAGCGTCGAGGTGCCAACCAGATATCACGACGACATTATGCTGAGCGGAGACCGATTCAACACCACTAGTTCTAAGTCTTTTGTCCATGTTGTTATTATTAATTTAAGTGGTTATGAATAAAAATTTTCTATTCTATTATATTTTATTTAAATTAAAAAGTTTAGAACTACATGCTCCTTCTTCGCAAATTTAGCCGTTTGTTGGTTATTGGGTTATTGTCTCGTTATTGTCCTGATTATTGTCGCATAGATACAGTCGTTAAAACCCACGACGCTAGACCAAATAACTAGTGGTTAAAACTGATGACGTCTTCCCTTATGGTTTAATTTATGTGGAAAGGCCTGTCCCTAGCAATTACACGTTTAGAATCATTGATGACCCTTTAGACAACATGCTATTAACCGATCCAATCCGAACCTATCGGAGAATCTAGTAGGAAACTGAGGCACTTACTAGTGCGTGATGCTATTCCCTCTAGAAAACCTCTGACGGTGCTTTATTTCACACGGCTTGAGAGACTCTGTAAGTTTCTCGCGCTCAAAAAATTAAAAAAATTGTTTGACATTTCATTTTATTTAATGATTTTGTTTTGTCTTTTTTATATAAATTTTAAATATCGTTGGCACATATTGTTTTTTGTAATGTAAAAGTTTTTATTAGGTTTAAGTGTTAATTTATATATTTTTAAAAATTGCATGCCTCCAATGGTAAAATATGCGGATATTTCCTATGTAACATCTTTTGTACCACATTTTTGCAATAAATTATTATTATTATTATTATTTAAAAAATCCGGTAACGCTGGAAATGCAGTTTGAGGCAATCGGCAAACTCTCTCCAAAACAAAACAAAACAGGCTGTTAAAGCAAGCGTGCTATCTGACAATTTTCATACATTATGATAATGTACCATAGTTGTCTTTACCACAAGAAAAGACAGAGAGGACCTTGCTGACCCAATGTTAAGGATGTTTAAAAAAAAATTTAAACTTTTGCGTTCCACTAAAATAATAGAATTTGACAGGTTTTAACGCAAACTAATTAGTATAGGTACCATGACAGGTATACCTCTTTTAGTGGGGTAACCTTCCAAATCCAATTTAATAATATACAAATCAATCTGAACTAGTTCTATACATGAGGAAGAAGAGTGAAAGCATGGGGTTGCACAAAAGAGCCCGAAGGGTCGAAGTACTACTGCTAGAGGGAAACCTCAGCAAACCCCACTAAGATAAGATAAGATAAGATGCATGAAAAGGCCGTTATTGTCATGGACATCGATACCATTTTTATTTATTAACGTAATTAGTACGGCAATTACCAATTCCACTTAATTGTATTTATAATAATTAAGTTACAAACAAATTATCAAACCATATATCAATATGCTATATATGGCAAATTAAACAGTATTTTTTATGAATCAATCTCCTTTCTAAACTAAAACGGATAATTAACCTAATTCTATAGTGAAATAGAACTTAATGGAAGTCAATTTGGAATAATTTTAATGGCGGCGTCGGATATAAATACGCTTTTGTAGCAATAGCAGTAATTTGGTCGGCAAAGGCGTGGCTACTGGAATGCTCCATTGAATGCCTTTGCTTGCCGATCGTTAAAATCGGAACAGTAAACAACGATCGGTTATGTTTACAATGGCAACACTTTTTAAAATAATAAATGGATTTTTCTTGTTGGTGTTGTAAGATGGCAGTCGTTAGAACCCTGACGGATCGGAGGACGGAGGCGGTGGTTTGCTCGCCTTGTTCTTTCGTAGGTGAGCCGACGGTTAAGGGTGGGAAACTCTTGCAACCTATAGACAAGAGCTCCCAAACCGTGCCTCAAACCGATCCTCAAACGTCTGAGACACTATAGTATCTCAAACGTTTAAGGCACGCCCGGACTTCCTCGGGCGTGCTTTCTCTGGCGGACCGTTGCCGGGGTGAACGCCGTGCGGAATGCCTGACGGTGGTCACGTTTCACCCTTTCAATAATACTTAGAGAACGAAGTGGTTTTTAATGGGTATACCACCTCTCCTATCGATGTCGAAAACTTTGGATCAGGACAAGGAAGTGGAAGCCGGGAGGAGAGCCCCAAATAATCAACCGAGTGTCCCCCGGCGCGGTGGACCGCGGCAATGCACTGGTAAAAAAGTCGTTTAAGCGCACCGCCTACCAGGATCAGCTTGGGTTTGGGCCTGGTCTTCCCATATATACGAGTAGAGGCCAGAGCCCTGTGAAACTGGCCTTAAAAGTGTTAATTTATTCAAAACAGATACTGTTTCATACTCCGTATAAAAACATTAAAGACCAATGACTACGCCACGGACACTGCTATTTTAACATTTTTCTTTCATTCTGTATCATATGCAATGGCATTACCGCGCTCCACCACCGTTTCATAATGTAGAACAAGTGTGTGAATTTAAAACAATACCGCGATGCAAGCTCGTTTTACAGGCCAGATAATCCGACTAGCCGCATGTTCCAGAATTGTTTACATACGACTAAACGCTTCCTTGTCTCAGTCCTTGGCCCTGGATTCAATTCCAGAGTCAGATAATGTGTGTTCCAGATTTTTTTATGATCACCAAGCTTAAGCCAACTTCCATCAATTGTAGCGACGACTTGATCTTAATGATGCAGGCCTTTGCCCAGCAGTGAGCCTGTTTAATGGCTATTTACTACATTGCTACTAAGTGCTTCCGCGATGTGGTCTGCTTATTTGACTTAAAGGTGGGCAGAGTAATTAATCGCTATCGTAAATCAAAGATCAATTGAATTAATCTAAATGTTTTAATATCATTAATTAATTTTATTACATACCTACTAGCGGCCCGCCTGCTACTTTTTTTACTATATAGCTTGACTTTTAACTCATCTTTCGATAACTTTTTAAAGGGTAAGCACTTCCCCTTTATCGTAGGTGATGTTAAGAGCTCGAGCGCGCGAATACCAGACACAATAGAATTTTAATTGATATCGGCCACCTGGTGGTCGATCGACGCTCAAGGGGTATAATGTCAAAGATGGAAATGCACTATCAAGAACTTCAACTGCTGATAAACGGATTATCTTATCTCTTTTTATTGTCACCTACTCGTACTCGATTAAATATGTATTCATGTAACATGCATAGTATGTACAATCAAGGAAGAGCGAGGTGTCCAGTAGCAAGTATTTATTAATACTTAAAAGGGGACCTCTACTTGCTGATTATTAATTGTAATATTGTTACTGAATAAACATTTTTTTATTCTAACTTTTGGGACACAACAATTTTATTAACATTGATTTTATGGTGACATATTTAGATAACGTGGTGGTAGCTAGCCAGATGGATTTAAAACAAGCCCAACCGAACCGAGTATAAACATGTACCCCACGCTGGGAATCGAACCCGGGACCGCTGGGTCTAATACCGGTGGTCTAAGCCACGAGACCACAGAAGCGGGAAAAGTCCCTCTAAAATGGATAAAGTCGGAGGTGGAATAGCACTTCACTGAGGTACTTAAAGATAGCGTATATCTAGTTTTCAGAACACATCAATAATTTGTTGAAACTTCTTAGCGGGAACGTGAAGAGTCATGATGACTTCGGATTTGTTTTAATTTCTAAAATTTGTGTTATGTCCAATATTAATATGAGGTAATGGTGGATTATTAATCGTTAAGTGTTCGTGAACGTGCATGAGTGTTGGCAAATGAAACAAACAGTGCAACGTCACTTTTCAAATTCTCTCAAGAAGTCCGCCCGAGGACTTACTAAAGGCCCACATCTTTAATGAGATACTCGAAGGGTTGGGGGGTATATCATTTCTCACTTCTCATTTATATTATCATTCATCATCATCATACAAGAAGGCTGGATTATAATACTAATGAAATTAAGAAACTAATGACATGGCAGCATGGTCTATGACCTTAGCCGGTTCAACAGGGAACGAACTACACTTAAAAAAAAATTAAAGACAAACAATACGTGTGTCAAATATATATGCGTGTGTGTCAAATACATGGTAGTGTGTAATGTTGTTTTTGTTGATTTAATGTATTTTTTGTGCATAACATTAAAAAAATATGAACATTCGGATAACTTTCTCTATATATAAACTATAACTGCGAAATTTCATACTCCTCCGTCCGCGCAATTTTCGTAAAAACGGGTACAAATTTTTTGCTTCACGTATTAATATATAGATTTGCAACCACTATATTAGTTTTGAATTATTGTTCTCCTGTCCACCAAATTATAATTATACAATGATTGTAAACGAAAATAAAGAGCTCGAACTTGTCTCTACAACAAGACTTTACTCAAAGTTCAATTACTCATAAATAAAATAGGTTGTCAAGACACACACCAGCTTACCAGCTCGTAGGCGTTACCAGACACCTTAAAACAATTAATATGTGAAGCCGAAAGCAATAATTTACGCAACTCCAATCCTAATAATTGCTTTCTAGTCTAAACGACGCTTATTTATTTATGAAATAAATTACATTAAGAAACATACAATGCTTATTTGTATTATAGCTTAAATACAAATTTTACCGCCTCTCTGGTCTAGTAGTTCAAAAATTCAATATGTTTTATCCATAAGAATGTATCTATTCTGTTTATATGTGTGATTTTATATGAAAAAATAAATTATTACTTACTTACTTACTTACTTACTAGTGGTGGACCACCGGTCTCAGTGTCAGAGGTCCCGGGTTCGATTCCCAGCGGGGAGTAAACATTTGTGTACTCGGTTTAGTTGGTTGCTGAGGGCTTGTTTTCCGCCTAGCTAGCTACTACCATCTTATCTAAATATGTCGCCACAACATAAATGCGATTACCTTCGGCCTTATCATCACTTATCATCAGGTGATTTGAAGGTCAAGTGCTAACCCGTTAGTAATAAAAAAAATATAGTCCTACTTTAAGAAACTATTTTTATACCATTTATATTTATGAAATATATTTACATATAATAGCGGCCGCCCGCAGTTCCACCCGCGTGGTTCCCGTTCCCGTGGGAATATCGAGATAAAAAGTATCCTATATGTGAATCCAGGTCATAAACTATATGTATGCCGAATCTCATCCAAATCCATCCATCCGTTGCAGCGCGAAGAAGCAACAAATATATACACATACACACAAACTTTCGCATTTATAATATAAGTGTAATTATTGCAGTTGTGGAAAAGAGACGCGTGTATATTCGCCGCTACACCCGTCTCGTTTTCACCACTGCAATATTACTGCTATAAGAGCTCGTGGTTACCCCTCTTGTCGTCTCAGGAAATCCAGACACAATAAAGAAACATAGTTAAGGACATAGTGAACTAGAGTCTTCTATTTAACACACATGGAACCGCTCAAGCAGTTGCGTAGTTCACTATGCAGTCGCAGCTCGAATGAGTCGATGCTGACTGCTTCAAGCTGCCCGTGTAAGGCCGCCCTTACTGCTCTCCGATTCCCGTAACGAAAATCGCAACGATATCATAGCGACTTAGTCGTTGTCATTTTCATATTCACATCCGTCGATCGAGCTGACTTTAAAGTCGTTCTAACGAAATTCCAACCGATTGTATCTAGATATGCCGTACACAAGTAGTTGGAACTTCGTTCGAACGACTTTAAATAATAATAATAATAACTCTAGGATTAGGTTTTTATAATGTTTTATTGTTTTTATATTAAAATATTGTAAAAATCTAGTTTTGAGAAAGAAAATAAATAAAGGAGATAATAATAATAATAATAAACTTTATTTACACACAAAAAAACAGATACCGACAAATCAATTGATAAAAAGATATAGTACAAAATAGGCGGCCTCATTGCTAACAAGCAATCTCTTCCAGGCAACCTTGGGCGAAAAATAATAAAATTAAGAAAATAAAAATGGGTGCAAGTAAAAATAAACTAAATTATAATAATAATATCAAATAAAAAACATAGAAAAGGGAAATAAATATATTAAACAGAGTTTATGCAATATAAATCATAAAATAAATAAACATAGCTAAGGTGAATTTAGAAAATGACTCCGAACCTGACCCTTGAACGACTCAAACGTGCGAGCTTTTCTGATGCGCTCGGGCAAAGAAGTCCATAACCGGACAGCATGCACAGAAAAAGAATAGGAAAGGAAATTAGTTGAGTGAAGAGGAGGAGTTTAAAATCGGATGTTAGTATGAAAATGGTTTCAACGGTTAACTCGCTACGATATCGTTACGATTTTTTTACGAGAATCAGGGCACTGGACTCGATAACGAGTCATCGGCACGTGAGTGGTTGAATTAGGTTTTAAGCCGAAACAGCGTATGGTCGTTTGAATATTTGTTTTCTAAACGAACTACCTATTGGCCAACACATTGCACATGAACTGAAGCCCATCATATTTTTCAACATGCTTATTAGCGTATTAAAACACTTATGTGTATAACTTTTAGGCAATTACTGGGCATTCTTGCGTCGCGTGCGGTCCGCGCCATCGCACACGGTTGCATTAATTAGATTAAATAGATTATCGGACATTGAACAGTAATTTCCATTTTTAGAACATTTTCTTTTTGCGTCCGGAAATGTGGTTTACTTTCCTGAACACCGTGTTTGTATTTTCTGCCGCTTCCATGTACATTATGTGACATGGGTAGTTCATATTTATTAATAAACTAGCTGTGTTCCGTGGTTTCACCCGCGTTAAAAAATATTTTCCCGTTTTTGCAACATTTTTCATTGCTGCTCCACTCCTATTAGTCATAGGGTGATGTAATATAGCCTATAGCCTTCCTCAATAAAAGGACTATTCAACACAAAAATATTTTTTCAATTCGAACCAGTAGTTCATGAGATTAGTGCGTTCAACCAAACAAGAAACAAACTCTTCAGCTTCATAATTTATTTATTTATTTATTTTATCATAATATTAAAAGTATTATAAGATTTACAACAATATCCTTACAGTAAGTAATATGCAAAGTCATACACAGTAACTTGGAAAATTGTTGATATCTGAAGTATTTTAATAAGACATATAATCCGTGTAGTTACAAATAGTATAAAGCTTTATGGGAAGGCCTTGGACCAGCAGCGGAATGATGCTGAGCTGGGACATTACTGAGTACTCACGCGGACTTTTTGAGAGCATTTAAAAAATGACTTTGTACTGTGTCGTTTTTATTCAACACTCATTTGTTTACACGTTCACGAACACTCAGAGCCCTCGCCCACGACCGATAAACGTTGACCGATTGTTTGGTCGGTGAAAATGAAACGTATGGCATTCTACATTGCAACGCGTCCTACAAAAAATCTGTCACAAAATCGGTGCTTAAACCTCCGCGAAAAAATCGGAAAAGTCGGTCGTGTGTGGGAGCCGTTAACGGTTTTAATAATTATTTCAATTGCAAACAATTCTTCATTTTCCCACAAAGCACGCCTAATCTCAGTAACAAATGATCAAAGGTTACT
Organism: Eudonia mercurella; assembly: GCA_963082485.1. Lineage (NCBI taxonomy): Eukaryota > Metazoa > Arthropoda > Insecta > Lepidoptera > Crambidae > Eudonia > Eudonia mercurella. The sequence goes on from OY720044.1 coordinate 4,326,554, forward strand.
TGATATCGTACTAAAATGTATAACAACAATAGCAGTTCAAGTTCCATATCACGATATCTAAATAAGGATAAGCAAGCATTCCTAAGCATCATAAAGTAGTATCATGTCACTGAACAATTCCCGAGGTGCCATTTTGATCTCTTTATTATGTCAGTCTTGGTAAACTTAGTCTGTTGACAGCCCGCCCACTCTCAATACCACAAATAAGGTCAAACATTCATTAATACCTCATTACTAATAAGTTGAATGTGATTGGATACCCAATGTTTGTAAAATTAGAACAATAAATATATATACCAAAAGTAAGAACAGACTTACTTCTTGGCGGGAAAGTGAAGAGTCATGTCTGCGGTTTTGTTTTATTTTCGAAAATTTGTGTTATATCGAATATTAATGTGAAATAATGGTGGATTATTAACCGTACTTAACGGTTATTGACCGTTAAGTGTTCGTGAGTGTGCATGAGTGTTGGCAAATGAAACAAAATAGTGCAACGTCACTATTAAAATTCTCTCAAGTAGTCCGCCCGAGGACTTAGTAAAGCCCCACATCTTTAATGAGATACTCGAGGGGTTGGGGGTATATCATTTCTCACTTCTCATTTCTATTATCATTCATCATCATCATACAGAAAAGAAATATTATTTATTTATGTATGTGCTAATCGCACGAAGCCATCAACAAAAAGAAAAAAAAAATACAGACTTATCAACACATGCACACAGGACAACGCCCGAAGCTCCCTGGTTCAATTCCCTGGTCGGGCACAGTGTATTTCGGATTTTTCGATCCATAGCCCGGGTTTGGGATCACCAATCCGCATTTAGCAAGTGTGGTGATTAAGCTATTGCCCACCAATTGTAGCGATGACTTGATTTCAATGATGGAGGCCTTTACCCAACAGTGGGTCAGTTATAGGCTGCTTATTTTGCTTTGCTTTACTTATACAGTACAAATATTCTTTGTTCCATTTTTTTTTGTTATTTTCCCGTTAGGCAGGTCAAAGGGAAATAAGTTCTAGACTTACTTATTTTAATAAGTAAATTTTATTAAACAACGCCTCAGTGGTCTCCTGGTTAGACGAACGGCCTCAGATTCTGAAGTCCCAGTTACGATACCCAGTAGAATTAATTGTCGTGGTTTATTCGGTTGTTGGGTTTGTCTTAAGTCCGCCTGGCTAGCTACCACAAACGTATCAATGTATGTCGCTTTTACGTCAATGTTAATACCATTAATGTGTTCCGAATGTTAGAGATAAGATAATCAGTTCTTCAAAGTCCTGAGAAAAAGTATGATTTCAATAAAAAAAAGTCCTGAGATTTTGTCGTAAAAATAATTAGCAACTCTGTGGAAAAAGCAACTAATAATCTAATGTTGTTACTGATATTTTGCAGTTACTAGGAAACAAAGTCAAAAATGGTAAGTAGGTACTTTGTTGAAAAATGGAAAAATCCTGAGTATTCCAAAATCTGGCCGCAATCCTGTCAGGAGCCTAAAAATCCTGAGATGTCAGGTCAAATCCGGAGATATAGTAACCCTAGATGTGCAGGCGTGTGTACAGTCACGAGCATTAACACGTAAACACTTTTTACTAGATTTGACTCTTATTCCATCGTATTAAGAGTTACATTATTTACATATATATATATATATATATATATATATATATATATATATATATATATATATATATATATATAGATATATAGATATATATATACAGACAAAAAGAAAATGTAAAGACAAAGTATGCGACTATAAGATATTGCCAATTCCTTACAGTCGCTGCTCATTACTGTAACACGGTTTAATATTGTGTAGGTACTAATTACATACTCAATAGTCACAATGACTTGTGTATTTAAAATTAAAATAGTATTGCTATTACCTAAGTGTTCGGAGGTTAATAAATCGAAATAAGCGCTATGCGCCGATGTGGACCCACCGCGCCCACCTGTCTCTGTGTACAATCGCACAGAAAAGGGTGTTTTTGATATCATAGGGAACATTTTTGATAGAAAGTAATCACAAACTAATACCAATCCTTTTTTTGGACGTCTTTTCTTTTGGAATGAACTTAATTTTAGCAAGTATTGTATTTAAGAAAGGAATAAGTAAAAACTTTTTTTTTAACTGATTGGACTGTAGAAGACTTAGTTATCAAAAAATACATACACCACTTCTCGTTCCGTGGGATTCGTTTTAACGGACTTAATTTATTTTTGCCAGCGAATATGGTTTTTTGAACGTAACCGGACTCTTTCGATACCACAGGCACGACCTCCACTCAGTCCTTTACTAGCCAGTTACATATTTAATATGATACTGTTTTAAAGATTACGCTACATTTTATTGTAAAATATTTACAGTATGTGTAGAAAGTGACTTACCAGACGCAGACTCAGCAGACTGTTTACATAAAAAACTATTTCTAATAAATTTTGTTACAGACAATGTGTTAAAATATAAACGTACGGGACTCGAATCCTACAGAAAAAGTGTTAAAACATAAACGAACGGGAGTCAACCTCACCTTTTAGCCATTTAGGCTCTACTACTAATCAATCGCGATTGTATCTCACACCTGTCAATTTAGTCACATCCCACCTGTACAAATACAATTAAAGTATTCTTTAAAATACTTTAAACTCTTTAAACATTTACGTACGCGAGTATACCCGAATCGCTATCAACAAGGCATTGTTGTAGTTATTGGCCCAGCGAACGATAGGCCTTGCGCAACGACAGACAGGGCTACTTTCGTTCGTTACACCTTAACTTGCATACCGAACGGTACATAACAGTCTACATAGAAAACAACTTAAAGCCGGGGTTAATTTTTTTATAGCACAAAATTGTGTAGTGATTTTACAAAGAATTTAAGTGTTAGTTTAAATTCTTTGTTTAATTATGGAACGCGAAAGTTTAAAAGTGTATATAATGATTTTACGTCTATACCAACTATAAATATAAGTTATATCGATATTCATCAATAGAGTTGTATTGAATTCATCCCACCTTCTCCTTTCCTCCACAGGAGTAAGCGTGCTGCTCTCCGGAGTCATTGGTGATCGAGACATCATCGAGCATTCCATCGCGCACAAGAAAATTTGGTGGCTCGTTTCTTTGTCAAACCTCTAAAAGATGGAATTATCTATCAGCACACGGTTTTCCTCCTTCCTATAATATGGGGTTCTTCAAACGAGGCGTGAAGAAGCACCATGTGAGCCGGCAGGGTGAGGTGGACTTATGCTACGTCGTTTTCACGCTGTACCAGCTGTCTTCGCGTCTGGACTCCATTTCCACTTAACATCAGGTGAAGTGGATAGTCATTTGCAGCGCTCATTACAAAAAAGAAACGGATAAATCTAGATTGATTGATCATCTAATGTCTTCCGTAATAATCTGTTAATGTTGTTATGCTATATATAGTTACAAGATAAAATTTTACTAGAAAAAAATCAACCAGCCTCGGGAGGTTGGAGTGGGTTAATGGAATCCCACTAAAATTTTGTCTTATACATTAAAACAATCTTACACATAATAATGTGTAAGAAGATATGACATAAGAAAAAATATAGATACTACTGGTCGCCCAGTGGTCAAAATTCGACCGTCATTTTAATAAGGCTGCGCAGATTGTATCCTAAGCAATGAAAAATTAAAAAGATAGTATGTGAGTTTGGATTGGCATTGACAGATTTCGGCTGCTTCTCTTCCATTTTTAATTTTTTTTAAAAAGAGTATATTGTTATGCGTGTGTGTCAAATACATGGTAGTGTGTTTAACGCATATATTTATTTATTTTATAGTTTTATTGAATTAATGTTTTTTTTTTAATATTAACATTTTTCAATCTTTCTCTATATCATAAACTATAAGGGGCTTATTAATATACAAAGTGTAAGCTTGGAGTAGTTACTCCGTGTTTTGTCTCTTTTACTCTAATATGAAATGAAGTTTACATGACGGGAACAAAACGCGGAGTAACCACTCCAAGCTTACACATTGCTTATTAATACGGGGGTATGTGTGCGAAATTTCAATTTTCGTAAAAATGGGTACAAAGTTTTTGCTTCACGTATTAATATATAGATATCATTACTGATAGAAACCAATTTAAAGCCGGAGATATTTTTTGTGGGTTAGAAAATATGTAGCTTAGTAGGTAGTACGTTAAAACTTATGCAAACATTGCATACTTTATATTTATCGATTGGACTGCATAAATGTAAAAGCTAGTTCGATTGGCAAACTCTTGTACCTTCTAATAATCTGCCATCTATTATGTAAATTACACGAATAAACGCAGTAAAGTCGAAATATAACATTTTTTTACAATTTTGTTGCGTAAAATTTTATATAAAGTATTTGAACTGCTTCTGTGTTGGCAAGACCACTGGTCTCAACCGGAGAGGGCCAGGTTTCGATTTCCAGAGAAAAAAGTTGTAATAGTTCTTTAGTAGTTAAAGATAGTGCTCGATGGCGTAGTGGATAACGCACTTACTCTGTGATTGCTGAAGTTAAGCAAATGTTACAAGGGCCGGTCATCGGATGGGTCGGATGGATGGATCAGGTGAGATGAACTTAAGCGGTTGCTCTTTATGAAGTAAAACTTAACCTTAACCTTAACTTAACTTAACCGACTCTGTGGTCTAGTGGTAAAGGCCACGGTATTAGACCCTGATGTTCTGGGTTCGATTCCCAGCGTACATGATTGTGTACTCGGTTTGGTTGGTGGTAGGGCTTCTTTGTCCGCCTGACTAGCTACCACCATCTTATTTAAATATGTCGCCATAATATCAATATTTGTAGCATTGTCGTGTTCCGGCAACTAGAGATAAGATAGCCAGTGCCTCCACCATTGGCCCCCTTAGGGTATGATTTCCGTAAAATCCTTTCTTAGTGGCTGGTTACGTCACTCAATTAACCTACCGTCCAAATTTCATTTATTTAGCTCCAGCGGTTTCGGCTCGGCGATGATGAATCTGTCAGTCAGGACAAGTCATACATACCTAGATATTAATTAATCATTACAAATCAACAACAGTCAACGAATTACTCAAATGAGACGGTCGGTAATAGCGAATAATGTTTTAACAATGGCCGATACATGTCTTTAGTGTTACAATTGTTTATTGTTTAGCGATTGGGCAACTGATTTTAATCATCATAATTTGTAAATTGCTTGTAAATGCTACGGTTGGAGTACACAAAGCTGGTTATGAGTGGTACTTAATTATTTTCATATTATATTTTTATTGTCGTTCATACTTATTGAGTTTTTATTTTATAACGGAGAACTGCTTGGCCCTTATATCATCATCATCATCATCATCATCAGCTCATTTTATACTCATTTTATACTGCTGGGGCACAAGCCTTCTCTATGGATGGATAGGGAGAACAGGCCATAAACCACCACGCGGGCCCAGTGCGGATTGGTGGTTGTCAACGACTGCTAATGCAGCCGGGACCAACGGCTTTACGTGCCTTCCGAAGCTCGGAGGAGCTCGATATGATAAATTTTGATCCGATGACCAGCCTTTGCGAAAGTTGCTAACCTCAGCACTCGCAGACCGGGCGCGTTAACCACTGCGCCATCGAGCTCCTCTCTCACCTGGTGGTAAGTATGACGATAACGTCAAAGTTGGAACTTTGGAACGTAACTTTGCCTGGAATGCAACCAGAGGTCCCAGGTTTTTATATTTATTTCAGATTATGCGGTTTCATTGGTGATAGAACTTGTTAATGTCCACCTGGTTAGCTAACACCATCTGATTAAGTCTATCGCCATGAAAACAATTTTGCTGTTTTAGATACCATCAAGTTCTAGCAACATAAGATTGTATCTGTTAGCAATATATTCTGGTTATGTGATGAGTATTCTACGTACTAACCATCTTCATCTTATCACTAACTGAAGGACAAAAAAAAGCTATTAATTATGCTGTTACGGCGACCAACCAGACAGAAGATAGTGGTAGCTAGCCAGGTGTGTTTAAAACCTCTCAAAATACAAACAAAACTTTGTCCAGCAATATTCCGTTTTTAATAATAGAGGAAGGGATTCGGAGTATACAGCCTATAATATATTTTTTTCTTTTTTTAGTCAATTTTCTATTTTTGATATCTTTTATTTTTTATATTTTGTACTTTTTGTGTGTTACGCTATCGCAGTATCACCTAAACCGGCTCCGATGGAAGATCAGCGCTAACCTCAAGGCTAGCATTTTGCTGAGTCGGAACCGTTTTGGGACTCTCCTGTGCTTTTTTCCATTTTTATCCTGAATGTTTGAACTGTTCTGTCGCAAATAAATTTATTTTCATTTCATAATATGTAACATTGGAAATCGAACCCGGGACCTCTAGTTAAACAGTCATGGTTACAATGTACAGTCACGAGCATTCAAATATAATATATATTCTTTATTGCACAAAAATACACATACAGATAACAGTTTACAGACAATGGTAAGCAAAGGTGGAAGCCTGTTCCATAGCTGCACAGCGTTGACTATAAATGATTTTAGGAGGAAATTGGTCTTGCTTGACATTAAGAATCTCAAGCGTCTTTTAGATACAAGCACGCCTTGATTACACTTTTGACTAGTTTTCACTCTTATTCTATTGTATTTAGAGTTACATTGCTCACAAGGTAATGCTCGTGACTTTACCTTTGTGAATGAACCTGGGACCTTTAGTTAGACGGCTGATCACCGCTAGACCACAAAAGCTGTGGTTGATCTGATTAACAACATTCCACGAACCAGCGAACTTTCATGGTTCTTTTACTCGAAACGTCGAGAGTCAACTGTGGCGCAGACGGCGAGTGCGTGTTGCCCCACAATAAATTACTAAATCGCTCCAGCCCGACCCAGTTGCGACTGGTGAATATCCGACCGAGATATTGGCATAGGATAACGAGGAGCCAGAAAGTAAACTTCATACATACTGCGCTCGAGCAACTCACACTTCCGATCCGAATTGGTACCGATCGGAACCCTTTCGGAGAATCTAGTAGAGCACGGAGACACGCACTAGTGCGTGATGCCGTTCCATCTAGAAACCTCCGAAGGTGATTCGTTTCACGCGGCTTGAGGCCCTTTAAGTTTCTCACCGCCCCCAAGAAAGCCCGGTGAAGCTGAAAATGCCGTCTGAGGCATTCAGCAAACTCTCTCCTAAAAAGAAAAACAAATCACACAGACCCCTTGCACTATTAGTTTTAATTTTTTTTGTAATTGATATACCTAAGATTTGTCATTTTGTCAAAACTTTTATTTGTATGCCTTATCTAAGGTAGAAACGTAGTCAAACTTTTTCTGAGTGGTAGAGTCACGCTGTGTTCCAGCACAAAATGGGACGGCTCGCCGGGCGTAATACCACCCTCTCACAGACTATCGGCGTGAAACAATGGCACTCGTTGCTGTTGTGTTTTGTCTGGTGAGTGAAAGTACCGGAGGCCCATCTCTCACCCCTCCCCCCTCCCAATTCCTACTTCCTTTTTCTTTAATATTTGAAAAAAAAAACTAACATATTTATAAATTTTTAACATTGTAATACCTACATCACACAAATAAATAATTCTGATTCTGATTCTGATTCTGTACGGACACGGGTCTCGGAACAAGGTGCCTAGTGTGGGTTTCATTTGACATTCCATTACGAAAACGAAAATTTGTATGGCATTGAAGCGCCTCCTGGCAACATACGAGAAGCATCCAAATTTTCGCTTTCTAAAACGTAATCGAATAAATACGGATAGTAAACAAAACTTACTCGGAACAGTCCGCAGGCTTATTACCAATCTTAATTGATAGTCGCAATCGTGACAATTTACAATTTATCGCTACTAAAACAAATATTCGTATAACGGAACGTAGAACGCTAGAATAGCGCCACAAGCGAGCGATAGCTGAACTAAAAGTGCATGACGGCGGCGGGCGCTCTAAAATAAACCGACCGATCTTATCTTATCTTATCTTAGTGGGGCCTGCTGAGGTTTCCCTCTCCCAGTAACACTTCGACCCATTGGGATCTTTTGTGCAACCCCATCCTTTCACTCTTCCTCCTCTGTAAAGATAGATAAGTCCAGAGCCTGAAGTCCTCCGGTTTCGGATAGGCCGACCCCAGGAGTCCCATTAAAACGACCGATTGTAGCAATCGCAACCAGTAGCAGTCGCGTTGTCTTTGGGCAATTTAGCAACTGGTTGCATTTATCTTGCGTTATATAATTCTACAGAAGTTTTAAATATCATTCTTTATTACTTTTATTATTAGGTTAACAAATACATAGTTATCTTATAATAAGACACAATAAAAACAAGATGTGTCACTTGTAAGTAGTTTGTGTATTTAGATTATATATCATCAATTATAGTTATTTTTTTCATTGTTAGTGGACCTAAATAAATAAAAAAATTAAAAAAATAAAAAAATCTTCGGCAATATTGCGAGATTCCGTGTCCGTGAGAGAGTGAGAGGTTGTCTATGCGAGCGCGTTTGCGTGAAGCTCACTTTCTGCAGTCTCCTTATTTTGTGACATTGGGGCAAGAACGCGTGCCGGGCGCGGCCCGCCTCTTACCGCGAGACGCTTGTCTCGGCTTTTGTTTAAATGGTTTAAACTACTAATATTGAAACTTTTCATAAAGTCTATGAGTAAAGAAACCTTACGCATTGCAATTTGGAATAGAACTCTTTGCATACTTACGTTAAAGCTGTTTAGTGATGTAACGAATACTTGCAGGAATATTAAAATTTGAATCTACCTGGATACCATGAATTTTTTTTAAAAGTTAAAATACTTAAATGTATCCGAACATAAACGTCTCTCAAATTATAGCAATCAAATACTTAGTACACATTTAGCTATTTTGAAAAATATGGCCCAAGCCACAAAAATACCCCATTTCCGTCATTTATTTTTTTACCTTATTTTCCATTTCTTATTTTCCGGAAAACGCAGTGTGGACAGCCCTCCAAAAAGGTGGATCGACGATCTGGTGAACTGAAGGTCGCGGGATGCCGCTGGATACGACATAACTGGTCGTCTGGTGATCCTTTAGGAGGCGTTTGTCCAGCAGTTAACGTCTTTAGCTGAGATGATGATTTTGATGTTGATATCAGTTTTCGTCGACATGACCGGAAATAGATACCATGAACTGTGGCCGACTGTATTACTGCTCAAAATAATGATACTGACGTACAAACGACAGTAGTTTTATATTATTATTATCGCATCACTATTATCAATAGTGTCACTGAATTTATAAAAAACGTGTGAAAAATAAGAATCAAGGAAATTTTTTTCATATAGTTTTGACCGCCTTTATTTCCCATAATTTGAACATTTTTTTTTTGTAAATCATTAAGTTTTTACTTATTAGAGAGACTAATAAAGACATTATAAAGGAACTATTAATAAAGAACTAGCGACCGCCCCAGCTTCGCACGGGTGCAATGCTGATACTAAATGCATGTATAAACATAAAAACCTTCCTCTTGAATCACTCTATCTATTTAAAAAACTGCATCAAAATCCGTTGCGTAGTTTTAAAGATCTAAGCATACATACATACATAGGGACAGACCGACAGCGGGAAGCGACTTTGTTTTATACTACTCGTATGTAGTGGTATTATATTTAAAATCTATAATTATGTTTTTAAAAGACAAATCCAGGAAACGTTTAAATAGTAATAACAAGAGCATGTTTTAATTGTTCAAATAATTTTTAACGCAAATTTTGTTGGAAGTCAGAAGGGTGCAGGTTCAAATCCTGCTCGTGGAAATTTTTTCAACATTTGTGTTTTTGTAATTTGTTCGCAACAAAATTTGCGTTAAAAATTATTTGAACATTTATAAATAGCTTGCTTACTTCTTAACTGATCTTTAATATTTGTAAAAATATTATGATCGGATGTTAATGACGGTAGTTGTTGACATTGAATGGGCGCCTTTAGCTTTCAAAGTAAAGAGTGTTGAATAATTTCGGCGGGCTGGTTAGAACCACGATATCTCAATTGGAAGAGCACCTGACCCGGAATGTCAGAAGGGTGCAGGTTCAAATCCTGCTCGTGGAAACTTTTTCAACATTTGTGTTTTTGTAAGAGCATGTTTTGTTGACTTAATAATAAATGTACACATGCCTGCACTGTAGAGTAACACACACTGTCAGACTTCCTGACTGACTGTCAAACAGACTTTGAACCTTTAAGTATAAGGCTGGGACTTCTTGGCGGGAAAGTGAAGAGTCATGTCTGCGGTTTTGTCTTATTTTCTAAAATTTGTGTTAAGTCGAATAATAATGTGAAATAATGGTGGATTATTGACCATTAAGTGTTCGTGAGTGTACATGAGTGTTGGCAAATGAAACAGAACAATGCAACTTCACTTTTCAAATTCTCTCAAGAAGTCCGCCCGAGGACTTAGTAAAGCCCCACATCTTTACTGAGATACTCGAGGGTTTGGGGGGTATATCATTTCTCACTTCTCATTTCTATTATCATTCATCATCATCATACATGAAAGAAATATTGTTTATTTAAGTATTGTAAGACTTTTTCATTGGCTAAATGCTTGTGCAAAGCCATAAAAAAAAGAAAAAAAAAGGCTTAGGGGATCATTTATTAAATAAATTTGACAGTTTTGGATAGTTTCACGTGCAAGCATCTATACAAAACAAAATCTTATTTATTTCCTATGAAGTAAACTGTTGAAGTAGCTTATGTCAGCTAAGATTTCAAATCGACTGCGTAGATTCTATTATTTAATAGTGTTATTTTGTTGTACCTTTCGAGTTATAAAATACTTATTTCGCTTGATGCCGTATTACAAAACGATGCCACAAAATAAGGAGGACCCAGAAGGTAAGCCCACTTAGTCCTACCGGGTGTTATAACACCTCTAAAAGTATTTAAAAGATGTACCCTTATATGATACTTTTAAAGTTTCATTTACAACCACACACAAACGCCTGGTCAGTTCAAATGGGTACATACCGCGCTCGAGCAACGCACACATAGACACCTTACATGGACACGAACCTCGATACAGCTCCAAACAGTCCGAACGCAGCTGTTGCGAGATTCCGTGTTCGTTTTTTTATATATAGATACGTTTTTTTTTTTTGAGAGAGTTTGCTGATTGCCTCATACAGCATTTTCAGCGTCACCGGACTTTTTAGGAGCGGTGAGAAACTTAAAGGGTTCCTCAAGCCGCGTAGAACGAAGCACTGTCAGAGGTTTTCTAGAGGGAACCAGTGTCTCCGTACCCTACTATTCTCCGAAGAGTTTGGATCGGGTCAGGAGCGGAACAACCCGAAGGCACCTCTAAAGGCTAGGACTTCGGCTCGGGTACGTGCACGCACGTGTGAACCGGGTCGTCTTACCCTTGTTCTACCACCCCTGTAGTACGGTGTCTTGGGCCTCAGCTAGTGTGCATGTTTATTGTTAAAATGTGTAGGTAGTAGCATTTAGAGCAGTAGTACCCAACCGGTAGCTCGCGAGCTACCAGGGGAGCTCGCGGCCTGTTTTCTAGGCGCTCGCGAATAAAATCACATAAGGAATACATATACATTTACTAAATGTGAACGAACGGCAAATCTCGCATTAACTTTTTGCTGTTGCGGTCTATTCATTTTGAAGTGTAGTGTGTCATATTATGATAATAAATAGTGTGTTTAAACAATGTACTTTCCTTTATATCTCTAAAGATTTTTTACTAACTCGGTGGTGCTCGCGTGAGGTGGTAGGATTTTGACAATAGCTCTTGGAGCAATACCAGTTGGGCGCCACTGATTTAGAGGGTCGGGCGGGATGTGTGCATTGCTCGTGCGTGTTTGTATGAAGCTTAAATTCGGCAGTCTCTTTATTTTGTGACGATGCGGCGTACCTCTTTATTACAGCCGGTAGCGTAGTGAATCAGTAATAAAACGTCGTCGTCCATCTATGTAGTTGCATATGGATTATGTGTCACAATCTGTTGCTCACTTTTATTTGTAATCAGACTATTTTGAAGGAAACATCATTAAACAATCATCAATACAGATCTATGTAGTCGTACCAATGTTCGACACTGTTTTTGTTGCCAAAAATAACATTGATTCTGTTGAAGTTTTTGCTGCCCTATTCAAATTAATAAATAAATACATTTCTACTACAGACCGCAATGTATGTTGAACATTACTAAATATCGTATATTCGTTATCTTCTCGGGGCTTGGTATCGGTAAATATTGCAGTAATTTGTCTTGACATATCATTACAAAGCTGCATAATGTTGAGTGTTACCGTTTCTGAACACGTGTAATCTCATAATGATCTAAATCACACTTTAACTTATTAGAAAACCAACTTTTATAATACTGGAAATCGAGACTTTGTATGGCAAAATTTTAACTCTCCTCGTTTTCTGTCATTCAGATTTTCGGTTTCGTTACCGAGATCGAATTTTTAAAATACTGGCACTAGTTACCCAGGTAACTAGCCAACCACACGCGACTTCATCCTCGTGAGCCCCCGTTCCCAAAAACCCCGAGGGAATTATTAAAAATCCTTTCTTTTTATTGTAGAATGTTTGGCAATGACTCTGCTTTGTCTGATGTTAAGCAGAAGCAGAGTTCAGAGGCGAGGACAGATACTGGAGCAGGATCATTGTGCCTCGCTCGCCGCCCTCACCTTGCCAAGTTGCTTTTAAAGTTTCCCTATCTGCCTAGATCCTATAAATAAAATGTCATATTTGTAATCTACATCATCATCATCATCATCATCAGCTCATTTTATGTCCCCCTGCTGGGGCACGAGCCTTCCCTATGGATGAATAGGGAGAACGAGCCATAAACCACCACGCGGGCCCAGTGCGGATTGGTGGTTGTTAACGACTGCCATTGCAGCCGGAACCAACGGCTTTACGTGCCTTCCGAAGCACGGAGGAGCTCGAGATGATACATTTTTGGTCACCCATCCAATGACCGGCCTTTGCGAAAGTTGCTTAACCTCAGCACTCGCAGACAACTGCGCCATCGAGCTCCTCAATCTAAATATAATTTTACGCAAATATTGTTGCGAACAAATTACAAATTGAAGAAAGACAGTGTTGAAAAAATTACACGAGCGGGATACGAACCCGCACCCCATGACATGCCGGGTCAGGTGCACCACCAACTATGCTATCGTGGCTCAATTCAACTCGCCGAAATTAGTCAACACTATCTACTCTTACTATGTAAGCCAAAGGAGCCCTATTCCCGGCATGTCATGGGGTGCGGGATCGAATCCCGCTCGTGGAATTTTTTCAACACTTTGCCTTTTTTCAATATTTGTAATCTTTATGATTCCTAGGATTCCGTTTATAGTTACATTATATAAATTAGTACGTGAGTGGTATTTCGTTTTTTTACAAATAAGTATATACACTAGTTTATGGCGTAACCCGATAGGTCTCTGACTAAATAGGTGAAGTTGCTAACTTGTACGTGGATTGTTGTGTGATGATAAATACCTAATTTTTTTTCGCTTTAACCCCTTGCGCGATTAGGCACCACATTGGTGCCTAACCCCTTGCGCAATTAAGCACCACGTTAGTGCCTAACTTTTTGACACCGGACGCGATTAATCTTCGGGAGCCTCAATGGCTGAGTGGCAAAGTGCTTAATATCCGTAGTTCCTGGGTCCTCCACGTACCGTATAGTGATGACATGATGTCAACGATGGATGCCTTTACCCAACCCTGGGACAGTATATACAAGCTAATTACTTTACTTTACTTAGCAAACAACACATTTCCATTTACAACCATATTGATAACAAACATTTGATACCATAATTAAAACTATGACAGCTCGACCACTAAGTGTTGCGTAGCACGAAAATTAGCAATTAATTTAGCCAGATCGACCCGGTCCATTAACATATTATCTTTCGACAAACAAGTGAAATATCGCCCCAATGATCCGATTTGATCCGACAGCGCCATAAATTATAGTTTGACTTAACTGCATCCGCATATCTGCATATAACGCTCTCATTACCTAGGTAATGGCACAATAAGCCCTGGATCAGGATTGGCCGACCTTTTAATAGACTGACCTAGTTTATGACCTTTTGTACCACACCCAAAATCGTTGAGTGGATTGATAAGGCTGGGACTACACGAAACTTAAAGGTCTCGGAGAGTAAAGTTAATTTTCAATGCGGTTTATATAGAAAACTATTCTATTACTAGCGGCCCGCTCGCGACTTGGATACGTGAACACCCGTATCCGATAGAACCCTATGGCAGCGCAGCGCCACCTACCGGGTCCAATTATATGCATGTTTTATACATATAAACCTTCCTTTTGAATCACTCTATCTATTAAAAAAACAGCATTCAAATCCGTTGCGTAGTTTTAAAGATATAAGTATACATAGGGACAGACAGACAGCGGGAAGCGACTTTGTTTTATACTATACTAGCGACCCGCCCCCGGCTTCGCACGGTTGCAATGCTGATATTATCAGTGTTGCTCTACTATATGCATGTATTATACATATAAACCTTCCTCTTGAATCACTCTATCTATTAAAAAAAACCGCATCAAAATCCGTTGCGTAGTTTTAAAGATCTAAGCACACAAAGGGACATAGGGACAGAGAAAGCGACTTTGTTTTATACTATGTAGTGATGTAGTGATTCAGGTACTCCACACTGGGACCGCGTGTTGGTTTATTTTCTCCTTTTCTCACGTTCTCCCGTGCTGTTTCCATCCATAGGGAAGGCTCGAGCTCCAGCAGTGGGGACATAAGGTGAGCTGGCGATGATTATGGTGGTGCAGTGATTTGCGATTGCTAAGCAAATACAATTTTCGTAAGACCAAAAAAGTGTAATTTCGAGCTGCTTCGTGCTTCGGAAGGCAGGTTATGCCGTTGGTCCCGGCTGTATTAGCTTAACAACCGCCAATCCGCACTGGGCCCGCGTGGTGGTTGGTTTGTGGCCTGTTCTCCCTATCCATCCATAGGGAAGGCTTCCGCCCCAACAGTGGGGACATAAAGTGAGCTAGTACCTAATGACGATAATGGTGTTTCGACGAGTTTCAACGGCCGTGGTCATAGGCTGACTGAGAGTTTGCGTTAAGCTCTGTTGAAAACTTAATTTAAAACGGAACGCAAAGGTATAAAAGTAAATATTATAAGTGCTAGGCAAACCACGGTCCCTCGGATTTTAAAGAATGTAAAATTGATTTGATAGTAAGAGATTATCTATAAAACTACATAACACACTCTAAGAATATTACTATTGGAAAGCTACACTATCTCTGAGTAACATAGACTAAAAAAACAATGTTTCAGCGGGCAAGTGATACTTTTAATTAAATTAAATTAACACGACGCTAATGTGCACTCGCCTTTATTAATTTCTTGACCACACTTTTAGATTGAATAGTGGTGTTGCAACTCAATAATCGATTCCTAACATTTTCCCAAATCTATTTAAGAAGGTCAAATGTAAAATTCTTTTAACTGATAAAGATTTAAAAAATGCTTAAAGTCAAAAAAGGTTGAAACAAAAGAATAAAAGATGAGTACAAGCTTCGTTGAATCTATTTCGTGCTTACAGAAGCAACATGAATGGACGGACCATTTCGGGAGATCGGAAATCATTGTCTATGACAGAGATGTGCGCGAACATACTAAAAAACAAAAGTTCGTTGACTCCTTGAGTTCTGCTAAAAATTACGCGAAGCCAGAGTTGTCACTATACGGACAACAGCCCAAACGCAAAATAAATCTGCTTTATTAACAATCCTAAATGGGTAGGTAGGTGAACTTTACTAGAAATTGACTACACCAGCCAATTTCTAGAAAAGTTAAAAGAAACATGTGCCAGTCAGAAACTTTCTTTGCTTCGACAAAGTAGCTACTACCATAGACTATGTATAATATTGCTACTACTGGACCCTGTTTAATAAAACTTACAAATTGTAAATTACAAGCAACAATTTACAATTCTACCATGGTGGAAAATCTACAAAATTGTAAAATTGTAACAACAATTTCACATATTTCTGTTCAATAAACATTTACAATTTACAGGTGATAATTTACATATTTGTAGGGAAAACTGTTTTATAAATACAATTCAACACATTTTGTAATTGTAGTAGGTACGATTTTGACAGGTGGACTCGTCGTGTGTCAGAACTTTACAATTTAGTACCTCAACCTAATACCTAAGTATAGAAATTTGTTTGCTATAGGTACACAAAAAAAAATCATATCGAGAGTTTTTCACTAAACCGACCGAATAAAACATCTTTATTCTCGTATATTAGAGACAAAATCATGATTTTGTTATTGTGCTCCATGACTTTCGTTATGAATCAAACAAATAGGAAAAGCATTTCAATTTTTTTTTAATTTACCCTCGTTAATTTCTTCAACAAAAATTTACATTTTATGTAATTTGAAACCTACAACTACAAAGGAGACGGTATAGATTTTGTATGGAACCTGGTAGTGGAACACCGACTGCTTTGAAATTTAAACGACACAAAGTTCCCATTTTTGTTTATCATTTGTCTAAATATCAGATTTTTAAGTACCCCCGTTTTTTAAATATTTAATTTTAAAAGTTCAACATAATAATTGAACTGGCAACATTGGCCGCTTCGTGCCCCATTCACGATCCGTTGTACGGGTTGAGGGACATGCGGATGCGACGCCAAGGGCTTGACGGCCGGCCAGCCGCGCCCCCCTTTCTCCCCCGCATCCCGGAGCGCGGTATCCTGCACAACGGGTCGCGACTGGGGAGACTGGGCACAACAGTACAACACAATGAATGCGAAAATAAGAAAAGTTTTTTAATTAAAGAATTATTGTGATTTTTCTATCATTTTGGAGAGTTCGGTTTGTCTAATTTTAATGTGATAGGTACGTCGATAATACACCCCACCTTTCTTAAACATGAAAGTCTCAAGCGAATGCTGTATAGACGTAGATTTCCCTAATTAACTTGTTTTGCGTTTTGGACATGTCTGTATTGTATTACAAGTGCTTTTTGGAAATAAATAAATAAATAAATAATGAGACACATGATTGATATGATCTATGATGACAGATGACAGATTGACTGGGACCGGAGTCATGGAGTGACAGATGACAGACGGTTTTCCGACTTCGCTTGCGTTGTACGTGTATTATTCGTTGTTTCTTGCTGCTCAAATCTACCTCTACCCTGCTATTATTTTATATTATAATTAAGTGCAGTTTTTGTTTAGTAACTAACCAGTATATAATAACTTTGAATAATAAGATAATGTCTAAAAAAAATCTAAAGGTTTGTTTGATCGATTGACTTGATCGATTGGTTTGTGGCTGTGCTTTAAATAAATTGTAATCGGGGTGGACAACAACATGAAAATACGCAATTTTAATTTGTGATCTAAAATAAAACGGGAGTAAATTAAAAATTGAAATAAATTGATAATGTTAGAGCATAAATTAGCTTTCGAGTGATATACTTTTCATTGCTGTCGGTTTTCAACTACCACTCCTTAACCGTCTCCTTTGTAGATACAATATTTCATCGAAATCTACAGGCGTTTTCTACACATGTAAACGTTTATTAAACAGCATTTGTAATTGTAACATTTGTAGATTTTTATATGTAAAATTCTTACATAATTGTGAAGTTTATTAAATAGCACTTGTCATACAACTTAACAAATATGTCACTTATTTACAAAATCGTCAAATTGTAACGTTTATTAAATCTGGAATCAGCGACTTTCGCTGCTGTTTGTACAGACTACTACAGAAGCTTGCCAATTAGACTATCCAAATCTGTAATTATTTTTCAATAAATGTTCAACCATATTTCATATTGGTACAGTTTATTGAGGAAATTTGTCAGTTTGTGGTTAGTTGTTTTGTAGTAACCATACGACGATTGCCGCAACGCGTTGATATTATAAATACCAACTACCAATGCTGCCATTGTGTTAGTAAAGCAGGTCTTATTCTACATTGAGACGTGAGTAATGAAATGATAGTTCATTGTATTGTGCATTGCATTGAGCGATTGCAGCGAGGCGTGGGCCCCGCGGGGGTAAGAGAAAGAACTCGTGAAGAACTCAGGGTGCCTTATACGAATTTTATTTATTAACTTGGTTTTTTTTTTTTCAACAACAACAATAAAATTTATTACAGAACAAAACTTAAAACAACAAAAAAAAAGAAACAACTTAACTGAACTTAAAAAAACCAAAGAAATAAAAATAGCAAATTAAAAACTAAACGCCTATAAATAAAAGATGTCTTCCAACTGTGGGCTCATGGGAACGGTCCCAAGAATGCTGGCAACATTGCCCCTCTGGATTGCCAAGCTAATACGCTGGCAGAGGTAGCTGCCAGCCTTCTTGTCACCGGAGGCCTCAATAAGGCGAGCACTTAGCTCTTTAACAAGTTGCCTTGCTTCCGGCCCCCATGGACCCATTGTTTCCACCGCAAATGGAACAAATAAATAATTACGACCCAGGTTCGCGTATTTGTGCCGTTTGCGATTTTCAGCGCTTACCGCAGCAGCCCCCACATGAAGAGAAGTGGCGCGAACATGCGAGGGAGCCACGGTATCAGCACAGGTTGCATCCCACACCAACGGCCTGCCAAGCTTCCAGGGCCCAATGGTCATTCCGTCAGGTCTTTTGCCATCGCTACGAGAGATACCAGCTGGCTCTAAGACAGCCGGTAAACCAACGGTGGCAAAAGCACTGCGGATGATGCTGTTTAATGAAGAGTGGCGTAACATACGACCAGCACTACGAACGCATGAGAGGCCATGGTGGCCTAGGTCGCTAACAGCTTCCCCACATACACAGCGGTGAGGGTGGACTAACCTGGCGCCTAAACGGAGGCAGACCGCTATAGTGAGGGACGGCCCGTCCAACAAGGTACCGACATTGGCTGATGGTAATGCCTGGAGCCAGTGGCCTGACTCTCTCTCAGAGACGGCAATGAGACGAGCGAGCTCGGCCGTGTCAGCCGATGTGGATTTAAGCCCCTCCAGAACTTGCTTGCATAACGGCTCGTCCCATTGCTTCTGTAATTGTGGAATTAAAGGTAGATTTGAATTTTGAGAGGCGGATAACCAAGCGTTACTAGCATCTGCCTTGCACGACAACTCTACGGAACCCAAAGATGGGTTGATAATCTTCCTGTAGAGATTGTTCGTGCTATGAGCAGATGACAAAAACGCTGGCAGGGCCACGCTGGACAAATTTCTAATGCCGAGGCCTCCGAAACGTACAGGAAGTGATGCCTGTAGCCAAATGCGGTCGTTCATTTGACAATTTAGAATTTGAACAAGAGTATTTTTAATTAAATTATCTAGATTGGACAATAGTGCAGGAAAAAGCCAGAGTTGGGAGCATCGAAGAACATAAGTAAATTTTGGAACGAAAAGACAAAAACGTATTATAAATAAGGCCATGTGTGGATTAATTTGGAATAAACGGTCTGAAGTTAAATTGAATTTAGCAATCGCTCCGTTTATGAAAGCCGGGATGGCAGCATCGAGAAGCGGTGCGCCTAATAAAAATAACGAGTCATCTTGGAGAATTTTGATGTTGGGGGCCAGGCGACTGAAGTCAGTAACTATATCTGCTCTACGGTTCGGGGCCACAGAATTTGAAATGTATAATTCACACTTTGAAAAATTTAGTTCCAATCCTATATTGCCAAATTGGTTTATTAAACTTTGTAGGTCCTCGAGAACTAAACCCGATTTGTCCCCTAAAGTGCCGTCATCGAGGTACCAGACATTAAATTTAGAATTTAGATTCGAAATTATTTGGTGTATAGCTAAAGAGAAAATTGCAGGTCCCAGAGGATCACCCTGCTGGCAACCAACGGCGGAATGTAAAAGATTGTTACGGTGAATCAAATTTGTTGGTTCACCGTAACATTGCCATAAAAATTTATATAACATGGGAAGTTCCTCTTTTACTTTTGCCAGCAGAGCACCCCTGTCCACAGAGTTAAAGGCATTCTTTACATCCACCTTCAACAGCACTTCACCACCATCATTCAGCAAGAAGGTGCGAGCTGAGTGAACCGCAGCCTCACAGCCACCCTTCGAGCCAAACCCAAGCTGAACTGGCTGAAATTTGGAAGAAAGGTCAGAAAGGATGTGCTTGACACAAATTTTGGAAACAATGCGCCGGATGGTACACCCTACAGCGATAGGCCTTATCCCGCCGTCTTTCTTTTTTAAAGCACATAGGTTAGCGCCATAGAGTATACCGGTGATGTTCTGTGGAACATTTCCGGCAAGCATGATATTACAAAGATGGGTAATTTTGGTGAGAAGAACTCTGCCAGCGTCTCCAGAGGTACCAGAAACCAAATCTTTGAAATGTTGCGGCGATAGACCATCAAGGCCACCAGCAGAGCCACTTTTAAAAGAGAGAATGGATTTGTATACTTCGTCTTCGTTGGTCAAAAGCGAAGCATCCGTAGACTCGGGTGGATCGGGAAGACGAAGTGTTGCTGCAGGAGGAGGGTGTTTAGAGACTAGAGAGGCCACTGTCTCTTGACAGTCAGGAGCAATGATATCATTAGAAAAAATCAACTGGGTGGCACCTTTTAAATCACCTTCGTTGATTTTTTCTTCAACCTTGCTAACATTGAATGATGCGAGTTGTGATTTTTTGTAATTAATGGGTGAACTATGGAAATTTGGTAAGGGGTTGGTGCAATTGTTTTTAATTTTTTGGGACAAAGTTAAGTTATTATTTTCTTCTTTGCGTATGTGCAGGACGCGATAAGCAAAAGTTAAAAATTGTTCCCAACTATGCGATGTGTTTTCGTTGATGATATTGCTAATAGTGGTTGCGAGTGATTGCGCTACGGAGGTACGAGCTCCTCTCGGAATGCGTTTAATAATTGGTGTGTTGTTCTTTAATTTGCCTAATATTTGCCAAAATTGTAAGTCTTGTCTAGTATGAGGGTCGAATGAACTGGGAGAAATGGGTATGTGTGGGATAGGATCTGAGGCCTGAGAGGTTTGGGTAGGTCTATGCACTTTACCTATATGTATGTTTAAACCTCTCTTGCCTCTGAAAAATTTTGGATAAGGACAGAGCTCGCACCTCACGAATTGCCCATTGCCGGTATCTTGGGCTGAATTTGAGGAATTTTGGGACATCTCACTAATAAATGCATTAAAATTATAATGGCGTTATTAATCTAAGAATACAACAAAAAAATACTAGAAATAAAAATATAAAACAACAATGACAACTGCTGCTGCAGAAGGCAGCATTAACTATTCTAACTCATTCGATCACGTCATCCTAAACAAGACTTTTGTATGACAAACGAAGAAAATTATAATTTTCCCGTACAATAAAACTCGTTTTTAATAACTTGATCGAATGTCAAAAAAACTCGCACTAGACACATTGGTAATTATCCTTCTTATAAAAATAAAAGATACATACATAAACGAAACTATAAAAATGATATTTCAATGAGAGCAGTGTTTAATTATTAAAACGAAGTAAATTATAGAAACATTTGATTGTCGATATTATATCATACTTTGACAAGTGCGCAAACAGAAGGAATTCATTACAATATATATCAAATAAACAAAATGTTGTTTGTCAATATGTTAATATGAACAGATTTAAAACGGTCCATAACTCCGGATAATTTTCAATTAAATTACAAATATGGTATTGCAGTCCGATCCAACCGATTCAATTATTGTTACTCAAAATGGTTTGCGTACAGCTACAGACATTTATTGATACTTTTGAATTTCTGTTAATACCATTCCATTCAATTCAAATAACTATGTAAGTAGGTAGTAGGTACCCTAATTATAATCGAAGGTGTTCGATATTCTCGATTTATGGCATAGCGCTCACTCAATTTGGAAATTACGCTCCTAAACTAAGCTAGGGTCCTTGTTACGGACTGATTATTGGATAATAAAAGGCATCCGTGTTATCTGAAAGTAGGCAAATATATATATAAAAGTTACAACTCCGCAAAAATAGAAGTTACAGCTCCTCGCGGATAGAATTTACAGCTCCTAAAAAGGTAGAAATAACCGCTCCTCAGAGACAGTATTTACAGAGCCTCAAAGAAAGAATTAACAGATTCTCAAAGATAAAAGTTACAGCTCCTCACAGATAGAATTTACAGATCCTCGAAGAAAGAAGTTACAGCTCCTCGCACATAGAATTTACAGATCCTATAAGATAGAATTTCCATATTCTCACCCTAGGTAGAAAACGAATTGACCGGGCTATAATCAATGCTATTATAATAATAAAAAAGGTAGTATACGTTACTAGCTCCGAACTTCCGAAGACGACCCGAACAAAAGAATGCAATTGCTTTATTATGACCTCAACAGCTCATTTTTTGATTTAAACTTCGTTACAAGAATGCCAAAAAAACACTTGCTGTTTTTCTCATCAACCGCGATCAACCCTTCACGAGCCTTCCAAGGAACCTAGCAACTGGAGCAATTTGAATTTTGTCCGTAACCCGGATTTACGACAGTCAATAAAGTTAATCACTTTACACACAAGTATCTACGTACCTACCTACTTTACGCACAATGAATAAAAACACAAAGATAAAAAAGCCCCTTTCCCTGTTTGTACAGCAAATGCAGCTGTTGAAAAGTTTGCTAACAATTATATACTACTCGTATTCCGAGTACCTACTGAAGTAGTAGCAATATTATGTTATACTTAAATGAATTATTCAATGTTCCCTACTTATTTTTTAAAGGGGTAATTTATTATTTTTTTATAAATATTATTTAGAAGGTAACTCTTTGAATCATCATGCTCCAAGTTGCGTAAACTGCAGTGTTAATGCATAGATAACATTACTTGAAGCTATCAAAACAATAAATAAATAAATAAACAAATAAATAAATAAATGTTTCCCACACTCACACCAATTATCTAGCCCCTTCCTAGCCCCAAGAAAATCTTCGACAACGGATAAACATACTTATAAATACATACTTATATATCGAAAAACAATGAATTAAATGACGAGGAATTTTTAACATGACATAATGCATTAATCAAATTATGTGTTCTGTCTGCAACCGACCGAGAACCGTCACCGGTCGCAAAGACAGTTCAAGGTCGTTGGCCTGCAGCTGTTTTGTGTGGAGTAGCGAAGCGAGTCGCGCTACTCGCATCGATTCGGTCAACCATTCACTCCTTCGTTCACTCAGCTATGTGTTTTAGTCTGTGGACCGTAAATTTTTGTAACCATTTCGTTGTTTTGTGTATCTACACTGCTAGTGATTCATAATTCTTTCTTTCGCCGACAACAATCAGATTGGAAATCTTTTTAATTTGAGAAAAACGAGTTGTTAGAGTTAAAATACTGTCTATAACTGGTGAGTTCTTCTTTTATTTCACTTAGATATTTAAAATCAGAAAAACTTTTATTGTTCTTTAAAAATTGACGACATTTTTACCTATTTAACGAAATTGTTAATCGGTTTATTATTGATCGAAGTGAGTAGGTAAATCTATATTTGCCGAACAGAATTTTTACTAGAGATATAATATCATTTATGTCTCAGATATTCTTATTAAATGAAAAAACTTACTTGGCGATGCTTATTGACTTATTTTTGTTAATTATTGTTGCACATATCTATGTAAGTAGCTAAATTTAGACGAGGGTATGTATTTTTTTGAGACCATTTTATACCCAACCGAGAGGCCCTTGGGTTTTCATCTGATTTGATGGATGGGAAGTGAGAAAATGATGAAGTGGGAGTAAATCTTTATGGCAGGTGACAATATGGTCGGAAGTAGCAGTGCACTTCAATTGGAATTGTCAAGCACTGGCAATCTTATATGTTTGCTTTGCTTTATTTTATCATAGTAGGTGTTCGAAGTGACCACCGTTACAATATTCAACAAGTTAAGTCATGTAAAATTGTCTCTATGGCTGTTTGTATGTACCTCTCTTCTTGTTACATACACCTTATCATGTGGCATTAGCATTGCATTAAATCTTTAAAATATTAAAATAATAAAAAATAATTATTAAAATATTGTACTTATTGAAAAAAACGGTGGTCACTTCGAACACCTACTATGATAAATTAAAGTATGTCAAAACAATGCATTTTATTCATTTTAGACATCATGTTTCTTAGAGACATTTACAGCTTAAGACCTACACAATCGATATTTAAATAGAAAAAGTGTAAGTTTATTTTTTCAAAATAACCGGGTTCGATTCCCGAGCTGGGTACAGTTTTTTTTCAAATGTATGAATGCAGTTTTTCTTTTTATCAAAATCGGTGACATGGTTCCTAAGAACAAATCTTCGTATGTCTTATAGTTTCAGACATTCCCATACTGACCGATTTGAATGAGCCACCCTGTATATTAATACGTAAAGCAAAAACTTTGTACCCCTTTTATAGTTACACACATTCTATCTTTTTTAATTTTTCATTGCTTAGGATACAATCCGTGCAGCCTTAATAAAATTACGGTCGAATTTCGACCACAGGGCGACCACTAGTTTATTTAATTACTTTATACTGCTATTATCGCTGTGGTAGCTTGTTAGATGAGTGATAGCTTATCTTACTAACATTATATCATTCATTTGAAGGACGAACATTTTAAAGCTAAGCAATTTAGACGGTGCACAATCAAGAAAATTATGTTAAATAAAATCAATTATGATATAAATAGATGTATGACATTTAGATGAACACTAGCTCAAGGTTGGGAGCTTGATAGCGCAGTAATAAACGCGTTCGATCGGCGATTGCTGAAGTAAAGCAATTTTCGCAAAAGCTGGTCATCGGATGGGTGACTAAAAATGTATCGTTCCAAGCTCCTCCGTCGGAAGTTACATTAACCCGTTGGTTCCGGCCCATTGCATTGTAAAGGTGTTTACTTACTTTCTTCTAAATTACAGTTTTAATTGTCTCTTGAACGTTGACAAAATATGTGTTTTACAGATACAATGGCACCGCTCGTGTTGGAAGGGGCTACTCTCGGCCAAAAGCACCGTCACTACAACAGTCTAGTGAAAGCAGCCATAGCTGACAAAACTCAAAGCCTGGACAAAATCAACTACGATGAACCTGATGCGAATAATCTGCTGAAAATAGACCTGGCTTGTGCCAGGAGGGACGTCCCATACATCCTTGATGTACTAAAAGGCACAGATATGTTATACGTCACACGCACGGTGAAGCAAAGTGTGTGGCTGATCACTGAGGACCAGTACGCTCACATTATCAACCCTGAATACCTCAACAAGGAACTGTTCCCTAAAATGACAGCCAAAGCCAAGAGTAAAATACTCTTTTCCGTTAGACAACATCTTAAAGATGAAGCCCGCATCGAAGCCTTCTACAACTATTACAAAAATGATTTAGAGATTTCATTGAAATGGTTGCCCCTCTGCTCAGTAGCTACCATAGAGAAATTTGTTGTTGAACGAGTGGATAAGATTGACAAATGTTTGGCTACACGCTTGTGCAAAAAATCATTTACGATTCTGAAAGCATATTGCAATAACAATGCGGCATACTATCATAGAGACGCGCTGGAATACACCATGTTTTATTTAAATACTCACTGCAATGAGTATTTAGACGTTGTCGATTCCGTTTATGATTATAGTAAACCTAAATTTAAGAAAAATGCAACACAATTGTTGATGAACAATAGTCGCGATAGAATCATCAATAAGTTCGAGAAGTACTGCCAGAACATTGACATGCATACATTTGTAAAGAACTTAAAAACTAACGAAATTCAAGAGTTTTTGCTGAAGCAAAAAAAGAATATCGCTTTAAAATACTGGTTCAAGTTTGACAATATCAAACACTTTTTGAAATATATTCCAAAAGATAACAGACTCCAGTTTATTAAAACTTTGAGTATGGACAAAGATAGTAATACACCAGATGATGATCAGGAAAGTGAATGGGCAAGGCAGTGCCAACCGTTAGATTCTATGGCCTGTGTGAAGATGTCTTGTGGAATTCGTGCACCAGTCACTAATGCTCATATTTATCGGTGGTATCGCTATGTTCCTTTTAATACCGCAATGACTGATTTAAAAAGACTAATACAAGTTGAATCTTCGCCAGCTGAACGAAATGCCATTTTGACTGTTTTAATAAAGTGCGCCGGATCCAACCAGCAAAATTTACAAACATTACTTGAATTTTATCGTCAAAAACATATAAATGAGCCTTTTAAGTTTAAAATTCAGTTCGTTAATACATTCTTGTCTCATAGTAAAGTTCACGAGCTTGATAACACAACTTGGAACTATTTAAATAATATATTCACAAGTATGGAAGTGAGCATGGAGTCAGACAACAGTGTCCCTTTTTGTGTAGAAGCAATAGTCGTGTACAAAGTTCTTCGTGATCAGGAAGTCCCAGAAATAATACAAAAGAAGTTTACATTCAACACCCTTAAGCACTATCGTCAAAAGTTGAATGAAAGTGAAAAAGATAAGATCTTTACGTACCTCTTTAAGCATCTTACGGCAACACTGCAGAAACAAGAGGTTACTACAGAAAGTAATGTGGCAGAAGCTGTGGAAATAATTAATAACTTTTTGAGTTTATTGATGGATTGGGAGAAAGACATAGTTGATTACCCAATTATAATAAATAAAATCAAAGAACTGATTAAGATAAAGCGACAAAACTCTTGGGACATCAGTTTGACAAGTCTTTACAGCGCACTCAAGAAGTGGCGTAAGCATTTGTTCGAGGAATCTCTAATCTTGAACCCAACTGATGAAGCTTGCTTGAACGCTCTGAAGCATGACCCTGAACTGCTGTCTCGCTACAACACTGAAGTAGAAGCCATAAATACTGACGATGCGATATCAATGAAACGCGTACTTCGAAAGATGCGTATTTATTGGGCAGAATCTATCGCCCAGCAGTGGACTGATTCTTATCTCAAACGCCTTGAACAGCCCAAAGGACAAAATTCTGTATTAAATGGTATTTGTATACTTATGCCACGAGATAAAGTTCTACCTTTGATTAAAAAGTACGCCCCTGTCGAAAGTAAAATTGATTGGAATGATTCCAACGACTTGAAGCTCAACCTGAGAAACAATATTGCTAAACACATGCAATTTGTTCGTCCTTCAGTCAGTTTGGATACAGTATTGTTATACGCCAAAGGGGATTATTTATGGCACGCGCTGCCTTCTCTTAATGCAGTTTTGTATAACATGAGCTCCGACCAGACTTCAGTCTACATCACTATATTGTTAGATGCACCGGTATCATTACAAAAACACGGCATATGCGCCATTTTCAGAAAACTAAAAATTCGTGACATTAAAGAAATTGTTGGGAACCTCTGGAAAAAAACGAGAAACTCTTCAATCAAAACAGTTCTCTTTCAACAGACTTTTAAGCTACTTTGTAAAGAAAAGAATGGTTCTACTATTAAAGAAATCTGGGAGCTGTTTTCTATGTATATTGACAGTTTGACAACTGATGAAAACAGCATAATTTACAATATATTTGGGAAATCAAGAAATGTCCCTATTGAGGTTAGACCATTATTCTTTATGAAAGGTTATTTGTACCTAAAATCACTTCCCGCAAAAGCTAAGGCTGATAATATCATAAACAACTTACTACAAGATCAAGCTACAGAGCTGATTCATCTATTAGAACCCAGCTTTGTCGAAAATATCTTATTAGAGTCATTGAGGAAAAAACTGCTTGGTTTTAGTGGTATTACCCAGATCCAGATTAATATTTTGACTTCGTATATACTTGCTTGTAAATCTGAAGAAACA
Source organism: Eudonia mercurella (assembly GCA_963082485.1). NCBI lineage: Eukaryota > Metazoa > Arthropoda > Insecta > Lepidoptera > Crambidae > Eudonia > Eudonia mercurella. Next base: position 4,354,398 of record OY720044.1, read on the forward strand.
CAAATTTTGAGGTACGAAAAACTGTTACTACCCATTTTGGAAAAGGCTTTTGCATCGTGGAAAGAACGTCAAAAGGGCATTTTTTACGTAAAGAATAAAACTACAGAAATACTAACAAGTTTCATTCGTAATTTAACGTCACAGACCGCGTCAAAGCGAAACGTTATTCCCGCCAAATTGTTTCAAGCAATACAAGGCAAACTGAAGGAGGCTTTGCCTGTTGATGAGAACTATGAGCTACTCATGAACTGGAATCTCGCGAATTTGTTCGTGGGATTAGTTCAAAAGTATCTGAAGGACAACCCGCAAATTACCACAGAATGTATAGGCGATGTTCAAGGAGGCGAGAATAAAGTGGTTCAGCCGTACGGCAGAGAGGATGAAAGTTCCAAGTTATGGCGGAAAATTTGCTCGGAAACCGCACCAATGTTTGGCGAAGCATGTGCTAATGTCATGAAGCAAGAGGCTTTCCTTGTAAAATACCCAGCATTATACACCGCTGTCGTAAGGACACTGATGTTGCTGTGCTCAAACTTGTACTTCAGTGAAATAGATCGAGCTTTATTCATTAAATCAATGCTGTGTGATGAGAAAGCGTCGACTGTGGCTTGCGTGGTAATTGATTCAATGAGCTCCATGGGCTACTCGGACGAAACTAAATCTCATAAAAAGGAAATTCGTCGAAAATTGCGAAAGTTCACCTCAACTGAAGTGAAAATTCATATGTGCAACTACGAAAACTCTTTCCCGCTATCAGATGATGAAGAGGACATTAAGAAATAGTCATTGGTTACAATTTTAATAAGTTACTTTTTTAGGGTACGCGTTTCGGCATAATCTAATAATAATAATGTAATTAATGTATTAGATAAGAGCAAACTTCATATGTATCACTTGCTTTACTTTATAAATACTGTAAAATGTTATTAGCATTGTTTTCAATGTTATATTCTCTTCTTGCCCCAAAATTTGTGTGTTTAATAATGTTATATAAAGAGAAAACTTAACTCTATTTTATATTCTACATATTTTGCACAAATAGGATTGCTTAGACCTGTAGTACACTCGCTATACAAAATTATATGCGAAGCATTCTTCAACTGTATAGTTCTAGACTGAATTGTGTCTGTCTAGGATGTTTTTAAGGTTTCGTAGCAAACGTTAAAAATATTAAAAAACCGAATTTGTAATGACTTTGCATCTATTTGCCTAAAAAAGTATTAAATTATGTAGTTCATTATTTTGAACACAAGACTAGTAACCTCACTCAGCCTAAGCTAATTTATCTAGAACCAAATCAATGATGCGTATTTAGCACCTAATTATGCCTAATTTTCCTAGTTTGTAAGAATAACAAAGTGCATTTAAACAAATTGTTTTACGTTTTTCTACTTTCATCGTTTTTTTTCATAAAATTGTTTTACGTTTTATGAATTTGTATTTTTGTATTTTAACTGATTTATTAAAACATTTTTTGTTTCGATATTTTGGCAAGTGCAATGATAAGAAAAATGTACATGATTTACCGTAGTCTGAGGCCACGGGTTCAATCGCCAGGCATATGGCCTGAAAAATTGAAAAAAACTCAAGAATTTTAGCCTACAACAAGTATTTTTCATTATTCGATCGAGTTAAAGTAACTCACAATAAATTGTATTTAACCGATGCAGCGCCATCTAGTACACGTACTTGCAAAACCAACTTGTCACATCTAACATGTGAACGTGCGCTAACAACAACATAATTCATATAGTTAACTTTAACTCAATAAAATAGTTTAAAAATACTTGCACACAGCACTCTGTGTCAAGTGTTTAATTTGTGTCGTCATTGTTTTTTTCTTATGATTGTACTGTACCATGTTATTTATTTAAAACCGCTCTAAAACACGTTTTAACAGGCAATGTACAATGATAGAATCGGGTTATTCCTGATTCCCCCCGAAAGTTTTTACGTTCATATAATTTGATGAAACGCCATTTTTAAGTAAATAATTTTCGGGGGAAACAAGAACTGGGAATCAGGAATAAAAAATTCAATAAACGACTGGGTGTCAATTTTACTATTTAAAAAAAACAACGTGTCTCATTGGCCCGATTCTAACATTCCCCCATCAGGCTACTGAGACATGATGTGAACGTTTTATTATACCAGAAAAGAACCCCAGGACGAATGCAGAAGCTTCCAGGAAGCTTACTGATACAAACATGCATACGTTCACGTCCTTCTCTCAAAAGTACATCGAAATCACCAATTTTCGGTAAACACGCCGTTAGCGACCTCGACACTTAGCATAGACAAAGAAAGTTTTCGAGGTTGAATAGATAACATTAGAGACAGGTTGCTACTGCTAACTGGTCGCAGTATGTGCGAGCATCTTAGAACCCTTGTATAGATCGCGCCAAACTTCTAGTCCCCTCTGAAGTTGCTTCGCGCAGCTGTACAGTCAAGCCCTGCCGCTCTCGTCCCCGCCTTCGTCCCACTGACGTCTATTTTTTGCTACTGCGACACGAATCGCGCTAACTTCAGAGGGGACTAGAAGTTTGGCGCGATCTGTACCTTAGTCGGCTTTTAGGACATGCATGGGAAGTTTGGCAGCTGATATATTATAATGGCTGGCTGGCTTAGCTGGAAGAGATCTCTTCTAGACATAAGCTTACCTTTCTAAATGTCTTGTATAACGTCTGTTTTAATGTGTGTTTTATATATATTAAATTAAATGTTTCCCACACTCACACCAATTATCTAGCCCCAATAAGAGCTTCCTTAAGAAACTCGATAAAATGGTTAACTAGACAACGGATAAACATACTTAATATACTTAAATACATACTTATTATACATAGGAAACACCCAGACCCGAAACAATTTAGAAAAACAGGTATTTCTAAATTGACCCGACCGGGGATCGAACCCGGGACCTCAGAGATGGCGACACCATGAAAACCGGTGTGCAAGCCACTCGACCAAGGAGGTCGTCATATATGTAATAAAGGATTAAATAAATATAATTCATTTCACGATGAACCTGCGGATCTGTTTCCTAGACACGAACGGCAATATAATGACTTTAAAATTCAGGGTGTATATGTAGCAGCCGGGTCTAGTTCCAAAATCGAAAGTCACAACCGTACCATCAATATAGTGTACTCTCGCTACTGTGACCCGTCGATGGAACGTTTTCGATACAGCGACTGTCGATATTGTGACTGATGTCGATTTCGTGAACTAGATCCGTTCCTTTGTTCGCATGTTTCCAATTTTCTCAGGAGTCCAACTTTTCTTAAATCTATACAAGTCTTCGCATAAGTCCAACTTTTATTTTTATGCGCTTTTATTATCATTATTCCTACATGCATTACATACAATGCATTTGTTGTTAATAAAAAAGGGTCTTGTATTCGGAAGGAATATGTTTACTGAAAAATTAAAACGGCTGAGCATAATTTATCCCAAACTTTATCATTTTTGTTCTTTTTTTGTTCTCTGTCTGAAATACCACCCACATCTTCTATTTCGCTTGGCAGTGTGCCCTTTACGTATTTCTGTAGGTCATCTACAAACAAATCAACTACACTCCATGTAGTAATAACAATGTAATTTTCTTCCAAAGTAATGTTTTTCAAAATTATGTCCTTCATATTTTAAATTGCGTAAAAGAATTTATAAACTTTTCTTGTTTAACTGAATTTAATTCTCTTACTAATTTCTTTAACAAATTCTTAAAACTATTTCGTTCTTTCTTTACAACTACTTGCCACAAAGCTATGTAAGATTGTAGAAGTGAATGAAGACTCTTTTGTATTTCTGTATCTGTAGGTATATGTTCAGATTTGCATCGCAATAAGTATGCCGCTAACAAATCTTCACAAATTTCAAGCTGACAATGATTATCCCATTCGCCGTCTATAAATTTATCTAAAGATTTCAATAAAATATCTTCAACGAAACTAGGTTCTAGATCGATGTGGTTGTGTCGTTTAATTACCGAGTTCTTATTGCCATCTTCCAGCTTCATAATCAGACCCTGGTTACCATCTAACACCAAAGTACTCGTCAAGACGAATCATACGAGCTCAAACTTGATGGGGTTGTGTCGTTTAACTACCGAGTTCTTATGTCCATCTTCCAGCTCATCATCAGACCCTGGTTACCATCCAGCACCTAAGTACTCATCAACAAGACGAATCATGCGAGCCCAAACTCGAGGGGGTTGTGTCGTTTAATTACCGAGTTCCTATGGCCATCTTCCAGCTCCATTATCAGACCCTGGTTACCATCTAGCACCAAAGTATTCGTCAAGACGAATCATACGAGATCAAACTCGATGGGATTGTGTCATTTGACTACCGAGTTCTTATGGCCACCTTCCGGTTCCAATCATCAGATCAGCTCCATGTCGTAATAATTTTGCATTGTCATGCAATTTACAAATCCATGCAAAATTTCGGCTCAATCGGTAACCGGGAAGTGGATCAAATTTAACTTGCAAGATTTGATCACAAACATCGGGACAGGTGAAACTAAATAAAAGCTTGTAAAAAAAGATCCTGCTGTTACAATCAAGACATAGAAGAAAAAGGATGAAATAAACGAAGATTATCTACTAAAACGAGATATGGCGTAACATTATTTTGCTTACTTTAATTTGGACTAAAGTGCTATTATTATGCAAAGAAAATGTTATTAATCAATCAATAATGTCAGAAGGGTGCAGGTTCAAATCCTGCTCGTGGAAATTTTTTCAACATTTGTGTTTATGTTATTAATCAGTTTTAAAAGATGTGTTATTCGAGATTTAAAGTAATCTCTATACCAAAACTCGTCGTCGAAGCCTGTACATGAGTACTACTTATGATTTCTTTTAGAGATTTATATTATAAAAAATTAAAGCAAAAAAAAGGAAATGAGGAGATGGCGCGACGAGATAGACGTATAACCAACCAGATTGGCCTAAAGCGAACAGAAAAGGAGGAAAAAAAGGAAGGGAGGTCTTTCCGTGCAGTGCGACAAAATAAACTGTTAAAAATAATAATAATAATCATGAAACAAAACAAGAGGAACATTTTATAATAATTTTATTAAGTAATAATTATTTTTCTTAATTCTCTCTCTTAATTAGTCTTCTCTTTCTTAATTAGTTTTCTTAACAATTTGTAAGTAAATTAACAAGAAACAAAAATAAAAAAATATAAATTTTGCATCGAAACACATCGGACTGAATGGCTGACAGGTATGAGATTCCAAAATATACGCCAGCCAACATGCAGTGACTTTTTATTTTCTAAATTTTGTTATCAACAACTATATCTGTGAAGAATAATTAAGACATTTTAAAAAGCATAGTATATAGTAGTATATAGTATATACTTAATTAGTCAATCCGCTTAGAATAGTAATTATGGTGCATTTTTACTTCTAATGAAGGATGGTCAGCTATAATCTTAAGTATTTCTGACCAGTTATCATTAGTCCGATACGACAAAGTAAGTTTCGCTAAAGCCATGAAAACAGGCGTGAACTCTTGGTCAGATAGCATGTGTTTGTAAATAATCAACTCTAATTTTGTATTTCTTAAATTCTTGAATGTATCAAACAACAGTTGGTCGAAAAGAAGAAAAATGTACGGAGACCTCTCTTTGACGTCTTTTCTCAATACTTCTAAACATACTGAAGCAAATTCTACAGGTTCTAAAGCTTCCTCTTTAATCCAATCGTCTGGAAACGTACGACCATTGGCAATGGTCTTTTGTAAAATTTTACTTAATTCCAATGTGAATTCCCATTGTCTCAGTAAGGCGTAATGTTGTGATACTTCCATAAACTTCACTAACTCTTCGTGTACATCAGAAAATAGTTTCACTGGCACCACCATATTCTTTTTCAATGAATAAACTGTTAAATCTTGACAAAGACTTCGTAAGAGATAATGCACATTTTTCTTAATAGTACCGTTGTTCAGTTCACATGAAAATCTTTTTAGAATTGGGTATAAAATATCGTTATATTTTAAAATTTGAGAATTTTCTTCTTTATTACAAAGCAAATAAGCAGACATGATTGGTACCATATCATTATCATCAAAACTATTCTCCTCTATTGTATAATTGAAAAAAATCAAAGCAACGAATTCTTTTAAGACTTTCACAATAAATTCTTCATTTGCGTATTCTATTACCTCTCTAGAGGCCTTCAGTAAATATTTCATACGCCATTTCAGTTGCGATTTGTCTTCGTCTGTTTTTAAATGAGGAAGATAGGATTGTAGAAAGGTATAACTTTTCTCAATGAAAAACGGCTTAATCTTAAAAGGTACTTTAGAGGTTTCATGCAGCAAATTATAAACGCTCTTATCTTCTTCAAAAGTAAAATTTTCTATAAACATTTCTAAAAGCTTCCAAATATCATCAACGTTACCTTCCATTTTTTTATGAGTTAGTAGTTTTAGGGTAACTTTGAATAGAGTGGCGCGAATCGTAGCATTTTTAGATTTAGTCCAACACTCACAAAATAGTTGCATTAAAACATCAAGTTTTAGTTTGCCGACCGCTAAACGAATTCCATGTTTTTGTAGAGACACTGGTGCAAGCATTAATTTTGAAATATATTGCATGCTAAGGGCTGAATTTAGATTATAAATTATAGCAAGAACAGACGGAAGTGCAAATTTTAAATAATCTCCTTTTGCGTATAACAAAACTGCATCAGGAGGAGGTTGTGGGCGTGAGAAATGCATATTTTTAGCGATATTCTTCTGTAAACTAAACATTTCTTCGTTTAATTTTTTGAAATCAACTTTCTTCTCTTCAGGCTTATATTTGTAAATAAAATTCAAGCATTGTTGCTTATGCATCAACATAAATAGGCTAAATATGGCAATATCATGGTCACTCGAACTTTTTATGCGCATCTCGTATTGCTGTATCCAATCCTTTGCTATTGATTGTGACCAGTATAAACGTACTTTGCGCAGAAGACGTTTTGAGGACCTTATATTTTTATTAAGGCATATTGCTTTTACTTTTTCACCATGACGAGTAAGTAATTTTGGATCACGTTTCAAAGCGTTCAGAACCACTTCCTCAGATTGTTTTAAATAAAGAGATTCTTCAAAAAGGCACTTCCGCCAAGTCTTGTCCACATCATATAAAGGTGACATATCAATATTCCAACAGTTTTTAGTAGTTATTTGAGTAATATTTCTTATAACATCTATCACATTAGGATAGTCGGCGATGTTTTTATTCCAATCTCTGAGCAATTGAAGAAGGTCTATAGTAGTTTTCAAAAGTGCGTCAAGGTCTTCTTTATTGTTCACCATTTTATGATCTTTTACTTTACTAGATATGCGATTATAGACATAATCAAAAGTTCTATCACTTACATCTTTTTCTAAATTATATTGGTATTTATGTAAGTTGTTGTATGCAATTTTTTCTTCTAAAACAGCAGGTATTGGCTTATTTTGTATTAGCTGGCGAACAATAATTGACTCAACAAATTTTTGAACGTCTGTATCTGAAGAAGTGTAAACATCCATAGTTTTAAATATTTCGTCTAATATATCCCAGGTCTTGTTCTCATATTTGCAAAAGTTAGTATGCGACAATAATTCGGTAACAAAGCTGTTTTTTAAGTTGATACTATCATTCAAATGTTTCTCACAGTAATAATTTAAAATAGTTTGCAAATGTTGCTGATTTTGTTTTGCACATTTTATAAGAACCGTGAGCAATGAGTATTTTTGGTTAAGTGTGGATTTCTTAATTCTTTTTTTTATCTCTACAAAGGCAACATCGAATGGAGCTATCTGGTACCAATCATAATCATTTCCTTTATAAACTTGATGTAGAAGTGCCATCTTTGCCAATTCTGACTTTGCAGGTAAATCTTCATTGCATTCAGAGTTATTAGGTTTCTTCATAAAAACTTCTTTTACAAAATCGAATTGTTCATGTTGAGGAATTTTTTTAACAAGATGTTGTAAATTATTATAAGTAAAAAAGGATCGCAGCTTATAACTTTCACACTCTTCTGCACGAGCAGCCTGTTTATATAGGAATTCTTTGATTTCTTCATTTTGTAGGTATTTGGAAAAGGTAAGAATATGCAAGTTTGTTGCATATTTGTCAAAATTTTTAAGAACTCGATCTCGACAGTGCATCATGATCAAATCAGTAATTTTGGAATCGAAAACAATTGTTTCATATGCAGGCATCTTATCAACAGCGTCTAAGTACACATCAATATTACTTTTTCTCACAAACGATACTGCTTTAATTTTTTCCTTCGGCAAGCGTTCCTTTTCTATTGCAATTTTTAAAATAGTTATAGATCTTTCGCAAAGTTTTTTCAATAGTTTTGGTTTTATTTTGTAATAATATTCATCTTTGTACACTACAGACTCAATGAAGGTTACAGAACATTTTGGAAGCCATTTCAAAGCAATTATAGGGGAATATTCTGATAAGAAAAATAACTCTGCGCGTGTTTCGTCTTTTATATTATTTCTTATATGCTTTATGAGATTCGTGCTGGCTTTCGTTGTCATGAGGGGGAACAATTCATCTTTCAAGTAAGTAGGGTTGACAATATGGGCGTATTGGTTATCAGTAACTAACCATGTACACTTTTTTATTGCTCTAGACACATAAAGCAAATCTTCGCTTTGAAACACCTTTAATATGAAGTCTATATTCTTGTTTTTGCTCGCGACGTCTATTTTAATAAGCTCCTTTAAATCTTCGTTTATGTCTTCATGAATTGCATTTTTGCCGATCGCTTCTTGTACCAGTTTATTATAATGACGATGTTTCTCTCCAAGGGTGACTCCTGCTAATTCTGGCATATTCGCTAAAAGAAATAGAAATGACAACAAATCAGTGAAATGATTATATACTTCAATGCCTACATCATTAATTACCGATTATTAGATGTGACTAGACCATGTTTTATACGATTGATTACATTAATACTGTTAATTTAATAGTCTGTTCTATGTAGCTATCGCCCACAAGCTTTACATGAATTTAGATTTGAGGCAATTTTTAGTTACGTTTAGATAAGAATTTGCGCAAATCAAGCTTGCAATACAGAAAAATTTATCTAAAATTTTTGCACACTTTAATTTGGTTGTGATCACATGCCTAGTAAGGAGTATGACGACCATTAAGCTGTTTTATCATATTGGATCAAAGACTTGACAAACATATTGTTTTTTAAAGTCTACGCGAACACACAACGTCTATTTTACTATTTAAGATTTCGGTTGGATCCTGACGTTTCTAATCTTAAATGTAACATAAACGCGAGTAGATTTTTTTGTAGTGTTCAAAGGTAATGTGTGTTTTTATAAATAACAATAATACATTGTTAAAAGTATAGGTTTAATATCATATTAATGTAGAAACATTACAAAATAACTTTAAAATACTAAGTTTTTTATACAAGACAAAACTATTATCAGCTAATTATTTCATTGCTCCAAAAACTTTGTTGGTTAAAATTTTTAAATCGGTCGCCTTTTTAGGGGTTGAGGGGTGGAGGGAGGGGGGAGGTATGTGGGAGTCACTCCCCACCAGTTTTGTCTGCCGGAAATGTCAATGCAGCAAATATTACCTGTTGCTGACCTTACCTTACCAAGCGTGTACTGTTATTTACCAATATCATAATTTTGTATCTAAATTTGGTAAATTGCGAAAAACTAAGAGGTACATTGGAAAACATAAAAATGCTATACTTTTTTTATTCGTATTCACTTTGATTACAGAGGGCCCCGCTAGGAAGACAAAACTTTCAAGCTGAATTTCTTCTGTTCTAATAAAGATTCCTTGAATTTAATACATAAATCGGGAGCTACATTGGAGGTACATTAGATCAGTATATTTTTTATGTATTTTGAGCGTTATACAGCCGAGGGCCCAGCTGGGAAGGTCAAATCAAATCAAATCAAATAATTTTTTAGCAGATGATAAGAGTTCATTTACACTCGCATTACAAAATAAAAAAAATTATAACAAAAAATAAAACCGACTCCTAAAAATTAGACTGAAAAAATTGCACTAAAAAGTAAAAAATAATTGCGTAGTTTAGTTTGTTCAATTTACTTGCAATTAACCTATATTATACTCAATCTTATATAGGTACAATTATTATTATTTTTGAAGCCGGTGCCAACTAACGAAATTTTTGGAGTCGGGGCCAGTCCGCGTTTGTAGTCAAAATTCCATGCATAACATTGAATGTACTACCTATTATGATTATATTATAGTATGTCGTTCAATGTTATTGTTACCTTGCCTGGCACAGACAAGCTGCACGATGATAATAGTACCGATAATAGTAACGCTCCCCACACTAAGTAGCACTAATTAACTCATAGACATCATAGTATGAAGTTCTCTTGTTAAATCGCAAAAGAAAGAACCTGTTGATTTTAAATCTATAATTCTTTATAATTATTATTATTACCATCCTTTTACTTACCTAATCAAATCTTGTAGAAATTAATCTCTCCCAGGGGATACCAACCGAATCGATACCTACAATTTTAGGTAGTGTTTAGCTGTCCTTGCAATTTCAGTCACTACTAAAAATAAATCCCGCATACCACTCACAGTTTCGCATACCTCAATAAAATTGAATGAATGATTCGAACGAATACCATCTCTAAGTAGTTTTTTTTTTCCTTTAGTTGATGGCTTTGTGCGATTAGCACATTTAGCCAGTGTCAAAGTAATTTTTCTTACAAGTAATACATAAATAAACAATATTTCCTTCCTGTATGATGATGATGAATGATAATAGAATTGAAAAGTGAGAAATGATATACCCCCAACCCCTCGAGTACCTATCGCAGTAAAGATGTGGGACTTTACTAAGTCCTCACGCGGACTTCTTGAGAGAATTTGAAAAGTGCCGTTGCACTGTTTTGTCTCATTTGCCAACACTCATGCACACTCACAAACACTTAACGGTTAATAATCCACCATTATTTCACATTAATATTCGACATAACACATTTTTTTGAAAATAAAACAAAACTACAAACATCACGCTTCACTTTCCCGCCAAGAAGTCTCCTTTAAGGCCTGTGCAGACGAGGGACAATCCCCGGCGTACAAACCACGGATTTTGTCCGCCTCGCTTTGTTATTTACAGTCCCTCGTGTGCGTTAGTTAATTAAGTTTTAAGCGATCTATTTTGACGGACAAAAAAGTCCGTCGTCTGCGCAGGCCTTTACTTAGTTTTTTGTCGAAGAATGAGTCGACAGTTCTACTGTCGATAGCTGCCATTGTCATCGAAAAACAGTAAAACTACATGAGTAAAAACATATATCACTAATTTACTCATGTGGTAAAACTATGGATAGGCATACTGCATAAAGTATAATAATACTACGGGATATACTACTTGCTTGAACGGAACGTGGACATGCTATTGACGGAGTGCATCACTTTTATTACGACCAAGTAACAATTCTATTAATATTATCGTTAGTATTGTCAGTAATAATAAACATGTTATCATGGTCAAAAGTAGTATCGATTTATCAAGTTTTGTAAGACTATCAATAGTTAATATTTTTTTAATAGTATTGGGTTTTTATACGTTTTTTACTTAATTTCTTAATTCGTCGCTGTAGAATGAAACCTCGTATGTCCAGATCCAGATATCCAAACTTTACAGGAAACTAAAAAAATTGCTCATTTCGTCAATGTTTAAAATATTGTTATGTGGTTTTGTATCATGTTTTGAATGATAAAAAGGGCCTAAATATGTTATTAACCAATACTATACCCTTACTTAAGTGGATTATACCAGTTAAATGACTTAAGAGGTTTTCTGTTTTTATATGTATATAGTTACGAGGTTTTCAAAAGTAAAGAAACTGTTGTAGACTAAAAAAAATATGTTTAATGAACACAAGTAGTCATTATATTGGGCATACTATTTCGCGGTATAATAAAATACTTCCGTGGTTTTCATTTGATTTTTACAAAAATAGAAAAAATATGCTTTTTTGATATACGAGGTTATCGTTCTACAGCGACGTTATGCATACACCCATATCAGATACCTGTACTGCTTCTGCTTATTTTGAAATGACACGAAGGTAGGTAGGTATACTACTACAATACTATCGCAAAATTTCTAGTTATAGTCCAAAGCAATGTTATTGATTATATTATTTTTCAGAACTTCGGTACCTAGTATCGACAGTCTATAATTTATGAACTAATAGAAATAATAATAGTACTTAATACTATCGATATTATTGCAATTCAATAATCTATCGAGAAGGTATCTAAAGTATCAGCTTTTGACAGAAGTATCGATATACTGTTTGATTATTATATAGAATTTACACTTTTTTGGTATGTAATCGCACCACAGACTTATTAGATTATTTTTTTCCTTTAGTTGATGGCTTCGTACGAACAGCACATTTAGCCAGTGTCAAAGTAATTTTTCTTACAAGTAATACATAAATAAACAATATTTCCTTCTTGTATGATGATGATGAAATATTTTTTACATGAAACAACTTTTACGGATCAACTCGCGTTGTTTCATTTAAATGTGTAGTGTTTGCGTAAACTTTAGAAAACAATATGAAATATTTTTTATCATTACCTACTTGTTTTATTTCACCGCTAAAGGCTGATGATGATGATGATGATTTCATTGGTTATATTTAACTTGCATGCACTCACTAAAGTTGTACATTCAAATTTAAAACACAGTTGTACGCGAATGTACGACATAGACTAGGAGAGCCTTAGAGAGGAAAGCAGATATAAAATGATGTCATACAAAACACATCGAGTAAATCAGAAACTAATCGAGAAATAATATGACTGATTGAAATTGTTCACTATTCTCTCATTTAATACTGTTATAAATTATACTTTTAACAATAGACAAGTACGCAAAATAATACAGAATAACCATACTGCGCGCATTACGGCCCCCTGGCTCTTAGACTATTCACGAAAATAAATTTCCTTATTCCTCTAAAACGGGGCATCGACTGACTCTGAATTTTTGTATGATGTATCGACTAATTCTCTATGCAATCAGATCTTTGCTACGTGGTTCCATTCTCGAGATACAGGTGGCACAACTGCGCTGACGCGTCAGCGCATGTGCCACAAAAACCCCTTTATATCTTCTGTAACTTGGAGACTAACTTCGACTAATCCTTAGATCTTCGCTACGTGATTCCATTCTCGAGCCCTAAAAAACCCTTAATAACTTGTAAACGCGAGACCGACTAATTGTTACTTTGCGAGTAATTATAGACTAATTCACTATGCAATTAGATTTTCGCTACGTGGTCCCATTCTCGAGATACTGGTAACAAATAACCGCTTATAACTTTTAAACGCGACACAGACTAATTTAAACAGATCCTCGCTACGTGGTTCCATTCTCGAGATACAGGTGTGGCACAGCTATACTGACGTCAGTACAGCTGTGCTACAAAAAACCCCTTTAACTTTTAAACACGCTGTTACTGCCAAGTATAAGACTAGTCGTCGTCGTAGACGTAGTCGCTATAAGACTAATTATCGACTAATTCCTGGCATAGTCAAAGTCAGTTTTCCACTGTGGCACAGCTGTGCTGACGCACAGGTTTTGTACAGTTAGCTTAAAATAATCTGAGCGTTCAAACCTACCAAAAATATCTGAACGTTTGTAAAAATCACTCTTAGCCCAATACGTGAAAGATGTACTTTCATTCAATGTCATTTGTTCTCAAACAACAAATAAAAAACGTCTTGAGATAAGGTAGATTTTTGTCAAATGTTCAGATATTTTTGGTGTTTGAACGCTCAGATAATTTTGCAGCTGACTGTACACATGAGTAAATATCTTACATGTGGTTTTGTATGCATGCGTCGTATCTAGGTACCTTTTTAAAACCATTGATTCAAGGAAAAAGGGTTCGGTCCATCGAACATCATCGTCATAATGTCATATTACCTATCAACACCAAGCTTGGATTGTAATACGACGAAGAAAACAACAATTTATTGGCAACCATTATTTATTGCCATAGGACTTATATCTAGTGAAGACAAGCTAATATTGTTACAGAACAGTATTAAAGAAAATGTGGACACTTAAATTCATTACACAGAACTAAAAATATTTTGTCGTACTTTCGATGGAATGATAATGTACATTTTGTCAAAATGTTAATCAGCATTAGGCCGGCCACAAACCTTACAATATCAAGCGAGGAATATGCACAAACTGCTGTAACTTCCAAATTCGCGTAAGACAAGATTTTTGTATATTTATTGTTAGGTCTGTGGAGGGCACTAGTCAAATCAGAGGCCATTACAATAACGCTTTATGAATACGATCTTTGAAGCAACTTAGAACTAGGTCAGTACATGTACGATGTAAATGGGGTAAATCGAGACAAAACTTTGATAGGGATTTCAACGTTGTTTGAACATAAATTGTACCAACAAGGACTTATTCATAATAATACAAGTCATACGACATTAAAATCTTTTTCAATGTTTTCTCTCGATTCACTCTTCACCACCCTGGTTTACGCATCCATTTTATTTTGTATAAGCAAATGGACATAGTCAACACGTTTAATAAGAGTTCCTATAATCTTTACAGTAGCTCTTTTTCACTTTACCTAATTTCTTAATCTATTCACATGTCATTGCAGACAGCACATTATTATTATATTCGTACGAAAACTCTAGACTCTAAGTGATTGTCCTTTTTGTCTCTTTATTAACTCGCACAATCTATGAAATAGTTTAAACTACTATATCCCATGAATTATCATTCGCTTTCACAAATCTCCCAATAACGTTTAACACTAAAACATTTCTTCTATTGTAATACTCGCAATACTTTCATATACACAATACGTTCGCTTCATTCTGCAATATCATTTATGACGGTCGAAGCGTTAAAACTAAAATTAAAAGATTGTTGTCAATACTTTTTAATTTAGTATGAGTGTCAATTCTGGCGCACAATTTATAATTTTTCTTTGTAGCCCTAGTCTGTCGAAACGCCATATTATGGTACGTTACAATTGATTTAACCATTGTTATACGTTATTGACAGACGAGGAATATTTAGCTCTTTATTCAGATCGAAATGGTATTGCTTCAAACTACAATCGCGCGATACGCATTCAATTATGTATTCTTATCGCCCACTGTCGCATATAGTAAATAATTATTAAAACTTCTAATTCAGTATTAAAATCCCAGAACTAACCACATAAAGGGAAGTTTCATCACCTCATGACAATGTGACAACAGATAGTATATTCAGAACTTTAAAGACTCGTGAAGCAATAAAAAACTAGTGTCATTCTTTTATGTTTAACTAGTATTATTGTTTACTCTGTGATATAATGTGTAGGTAAACTAATTTACAATTCAATTTCTTGTAAGATGGCTCTCGCTATGATTTAGCCAGTGTCTAGTTTTAAGGCAAGTTATTAGTGTTTTGACTTTGTTCATAACTCTCCTTACAACTTTAATAGGCGTTGTGCTTGTACAAGACAGAAAATGACCATAACTGAGACACAATGACATCGATACATAAAAAGGGCTTAAAAGACGTTTAGGTTGTCCTTTAATAAGCCCTTTGACATTTTAAGTATCGATAAACATATAGTGATGAAATTGGCCACTATTATTATTTTAATAATGTTTTAATTCAACAAACTGAATCACTTTAATTACCACCAATTATATTATGATCAAACGAACTTAACTGATGTGAAGTTCGATCGATATTACACGAGTCGCTTTATTATAATCATTACGAAGATATAAATATTTACAAGTCCCTTTTAGTAGATGGCGTGTTACTTAGGCCTTTACGGCTATGAAAACAAGTTACTCCAATTATAGTAGAATAGTATCGCAGACTATTTTGTTATTGAAATTATTTACTGACAGTGCAATGCTAAACGATTCTTTAGAAGATTTTCACAAAAATGTAACTTATTTGCTTTTATCACTAGCCCAAAAAAACTGTCATTCCAAATGGTCGACTAACGTTTTAGCTTAAAACTGATGTAACCTTTAATAAAAAAATATGACAGCATTATGTTTGACAATTACAAATTTTATAATAGGAGGGTATAAGTTGTAAAACATGTAGGTATAATTAGCGGGCCACCTTACGTACGACCGTGCGTACATATGGCGCGCGAGGGTTTAACGGTTCACTTGCACCAAAACTCACTAGTCATTATTTAAAACATTATATCTGTTCAAGTTCAATTTACAGAAACGCGAAGAACTTTAAACATTACATTTATGTTAAACAATAACGCCAATTGTACAGAGTTTGATAATGGGCAAGCCGGCCTTAATAATTTTGTACCAGTGTAGATAATTTAATATTATATTACGACCGTTTCAAAGAGCGATTGAATGTGAACTTTATAAACCAAATCAGAGCTCTTCTAATAATTCGTCTGTACGCACTATCAAGGCGGGTTCACCTGCGCATGTGCACAAACAGTGCAGTTCGCGTACATTTTATAAGCGTTTTTTTTTTGCATTGGCATATAAGTTCATGTTAACATCACCAGGGCTTGATACAGTTACCTAATTGCCACTATAAGAACCGGTAAGTAACGTTATTTCTATAAAGGTAATTTAGAACCGGTAATCCAGGTAACATTATCTAGAAAAGTATCGCTACTTTTTTCGGTAAATATTGCACTTTGGCCAATCCGCGTAGAGCGGTTAGTTAATTTATCGGTAAATGCCACCCAGGAAACGATAGTAACGATTGTAGCGATGGTAACGATAGCATACCGGTAAAAAAATTTACCGGTATCTTAGTTTGACACAAGTATATACCAATTTTTTTACGGTATTCAAAGCCTTGTTTGAAACAATCTTCAAAAACAAATAAGACATTCTTTCTATAAGAGTTACAATGTATTAATTCGTTTTATTATTCTTTTCCTCAAGAAATAGTCTTATATAAAGTAAACATTTTCATAGCCCCTAGTCTGTCGAAACGCCATAATATACTACGTAACAATTGATTTAACCATTGTTATATGTTATGGACAGACGAGTGTTTAACGGTACCTCATATTGAAGTACACCAATCCTTATTTAGTATGTTTCACATTATTGAAGATTCCCATGTTATTAATAGGACTTGATTCCTCATAAAATAAAAATGTTCTTACTGTAACTGTAACTAATTTTTTAATTTCTGTTACAAAAGACAGAGGGTGGCAGGGTGGGTCCTGAAAAATAAATTGTACCATGTAAATTAACAGATTTCAAGAAAGATTGTGATATTAAGACACAACTGGTGTGTCTTTAAATAAAGAAATAATAACTAATAATAGCAGTGGACAACGCGCCCGGTCTGCGACTTTTGAGGTAAAGCAACTTGCGCCCAAAAGGTCGGTCATTGGATGGGTGACCAAAATTTTTTGCATCCGGTCTTCAATTACTAAGTCTAAGCAACTTTCACAAAGGCATCCAGGAATCCAGGTCCTTCTGGTACAAGCAGAGCGCTCTGGCACTAAGCCATCGAGGAGTTGAATGATGATGATGATGATGAACAAAGGTTTTTTTACTACTATATAATATACTAGCTGACATGGCAGACTTCACACCGCATTTTTTTTTAATATAGCCTATATTACTCAGCGCTAATGTGGCATTCTAATGGTGAAAGAATTTTTTAAATCCTTCCAGTAGTGATTGAGTTAATTTGTTGCAAACATACATACAAAAATACAAAGCTTTCCTCTTTATAATATTAGTATAGATGTACTACATGTTGATCTTACCAGCAATATTTAATCCTCGGTGGCAGCTTCATCGGGTGCAGGAGTATGCCATGTGAGCCTCTCCTCATAGAACTGTATCACAACCTGAGGGCACCGCACATTGGCTTGTTTGGCCGGCACCAAGTCAGCTTCGTCCGTACCTTGCCACTTCATAAGGAACATGAGCTCACCACTACTGTCGGTTGCACCTGTTGACACATTCATTGACGATTATACCATATTATGTATGAATATATACAAGCTAACCCACCAACCCGCATAAGGCCAGCGTGGTGGGTTATGACCTAATATCCCCACGTGCTATTGATCATGTGGCCTGTGCCCAGCAGTGGGTCGTTTATAGGCTGATTATGATGATATACAAGCTAATGTCGCCTTCATGGAATGATTGGGGTTGATTCTTAATATAAAATCTATTTCGTTTCGGCAAGTCCCGTCGGGCGATATCCAGGTAGATTTTTTCTTAAATGACTACTCATAATGGTTAAGTTGTTCCCAAGTGTCATATTTACGATTCTTTTCCCATTTTTGCTTCTTGTCCTTATGGCAAAGGTTCCAACTACAAACTCAAAAACTCTTTCCTAAAGAAAACTAAAAACAATTATAATCAACATTTGCCTTTATCTCTGCTAGACAAAGGCCGCTTCAGCACCATCCGCAGCTACTCTCATCCAGCTCTTGCCAGCCACCTTGCGAAGTTCATCGCTCCACCTAGTCTGAGGGTGTCCTACACTACGTTTGCCGATACGCGGTCTCCACTCAAAACTTGTTTACCTCTGCAGCTATCAGTTATTATGTTATTCTATACATATTTGTTTAGGTTTAGCTAATTGGGCATAAAGGATTATCAATGTACTTAGCTGTTATAATATTTACATAAAAAAACTTTAATTTTATAGAGATAAGATAGCCAGTGCCTCAGTAGTTGAAGAGGAAGGGCGGGTGAAGTGTGCTTCCCGGCCTTATCATCCCTTAAGATCAGGAGAAAGCAAAGTAACCCATGAGGATTTTAAAAAAACATACCGATGATTTTTTCAGGCTCTAATCCACGGTCAAAGCCAGAGGCTTTTTTGTCATCACTTTTAGCTTTCTTGGCACCTTTCAGATCTGGAGTGGCTGCAGAAGACTTGCGCTTTTTCGAATCTTTATCAGTTTTGCTTGTTTTTCCCTCTGCAATAACAAAAAATATACATAACTATTGCTTTAATAAAACATGTCAAACCTTTTGCAAGCCTAAAATATTTTCTTATGAATACAAAAAGTACAATTTTGTGCATAGTGATCCATATCAAATGCTCATGCTTTAAATCAAGATTCAAGAGACATTTAATTTTTTAAGAAAAACCATCCTTTTGTAAATTTTTAAAAAACAATATTTATACACTACCTGCTTCTTTTTTTTTCCTAGCTTCCTCAAAAGCTTGTATAAGATCTGGACAGTCTAGATTTTCTTCTGGCTCCCAAGTATTGTCCTCATCACTGTACCCTTTCCATTTTAAGAAATACTCTACCTGTAAGATTTAAATGATAATCTATTTTATCATCATAAGCCTACAAACATCATACTGCTAGACTACTGGTGGTCCCAGTTACCCTAATGGTATGTGAAGGGGACGTTGTACAGTGGTTTTAGTGGGTAAATTCCTCCTTCTACGGAATCTCTTTAAAGTCCCTCAGGCCTAGGCAGGTTGGAAGGAGGGCCTCCCTGGGTGCGGTGGTACTAGGACGACCAGTTATCCACTGTCAAAAAGGCGTCCCACATTAAACATTTAGATACCTAGTGTCATAGATATGTTAAGTAAAGAAAAATATTCCATGAGTAAAATTGATTTGCTTGCTTAAAGCATATGGAATATATTTGTAAGCTTTTGCAGTGACTAAAAACTGTCAGTGTAGTTTTCACAAATAAACAAAAACAAACTTCAGGTTCAAAGTAATAACTATCATTGATAATTATCATTTTGAACCCTGTTACTTTCACAAATAAATTAATGTATTAGTAATATCTGAAAGGGGCTAACCTTGTTATTCCTCATACGTCTGTCGAGAACCTTTTCCACGGAGAATTCCTCCTCCACTTCTGGGTCACCTCCCTCTTTCTTCTTCTCTGCCATACTGTAACACAAACATAATTATTCAAAAATTACATTACCTACTTATTAAAAAATAAAAAACATATTTATTTCCAACAAAGTAGATATGATAGTATAGATAGTACAACTTATACCTATCTAAGTTAAACATTTGGTTAGACTGGAGCCTAAGCCAGGACATTGCTGTATTTCAGGACTATAGTGCCCTAATTATGCGTCTGAACGATAGTCTGCTAATTATGCGACGTCGAATTTCGTTATTTTACACCCAACAGAGGTGAACAGAACAGCACTTATTTCGTTAACGAATTCTAACTAGTGATTACAAATTTTAACAAAAATCATTTCTGTATTGGAATATTACCTCCTCTTTAATAAAGTTGTTGAATAAATAGCATAATCATCAAATTAATCTAACCCAGGTTTCAGTAAATCTAACCTAAACATAAAACAGAAAACAACACGGAACCGACAGTAGAACTCGTAAACTGAATTATATCATCGAATTTTGGATGTACGTGTAAATTGAATACGAACAAACTTCATTAATCCAAATAAACAACCATTCAAGATATGCTGAAGTCCCGCCATTTTGATTAAACCACCACAACAAAACTTGGCCATATTTTCGACAAACGACAAAAAAGTAAACAATGCATCATCATATTAGGAGTTAAAAACAATAAATAAATTTGAAACAAGTTTACATTTTGCAACAAATAACCACATTACCTTTATTCTGAATTTACACAACAAAGGTTTTACAAACCGGCGCACGCAACGAGCCAAATTTATCCCATAGACAATAAGACAAAAAAAACTTACTGAGCAGAGCAAAGCAAAGCCAAGCCAAGCCAAATCTAATCCAAAAAACAGTCCGAAACACGCTTATGATCTGCGGTCAGTCAACTCAAAAGGCCGTGTCCGTTAAGCTGGCGTACACATGGTCGATTTCACGTTTCTTGTTATGCCATCTTTTAGTACGTAATTAATGCGTAATTAGTGTAAACACAAAATAATTAGTGCCTCTTTAATTTAAGAAAAAACACCTTTTTTTAGTGTGTACGCTGCCATCACGATCAAGCTGGCGTACATGTGATCGTTCTCGAAAACTATTATAGCTATTATATTATAACTATATATATTATAACTATTATAGCAACGAAATTTACACACACATTTAGTGCATAATTAGTGCCATCGCAATGCAAAATTTCATAAGGAGTGCTCTTAAATAATAAATAACAAATAAATAAATAAAAATATTTATTTCAGGCTAAATTACACTCATACATTACATTTAAAAAAAATTAACTTTAACATTACATTACTTCAATTAAATTTTAATTTCAATATAAATTATATATTATCACATTAAAATGCTCGTCAAAAATATAGAGTCATACACTGTCCTTATTACCTTATTCCGAGTTGCACTTGCACGTTTTTCAAAGCTCGCTCTTGCATTCCTCATTACCGCGAAAAAATCCTTTACCCTGTACACGGCAAACATACCTGAGGCGCTACAAAGCCATGGCAGGCCCGTCACGCCTCTAAACGCGTTGTTGTACTGTACTCTTAAAGTGTGGTAAAAGTGTTGCGTGAAAGAGTACCAAAGATGGCATGTGTAAAGCCCCTGGGCAGTAGGCCTTGAACAGGATCAATTTAACATCTCTTGAACAGCGCGCAAACCACCGTGCGTGCATGTTAGCCCGCATAGCAAGCGCGCGCCTTTGTCGGTCTGTGTCCTCGTCATCCCGTAGTAACTCCGAGACTATATGGCCTAGATATTTAAATTTTGGTACTACATTGATTACAGAGCCGCATAAGTATATAGGAAGCACATTTTTTGGACCCACCTTATTATGTTTAAAAATAACTATTTCAGTTTTGTTTACATTTTACGTGAGCCGATGCATCTCAGCGTAGCGCTCACATTTTGCTATTAATTTCCTTAGACCTCCGATTGAGGGACTTAGCAACACTATATCGTCAGCGTAACTGAGGTTGTTTATTAATTGATCATTGACGTAACAGCCAACGTTGGTAGTGCCAAGTTCCTCAATCAGCTGATCAACATATAAGTTAAACAGGATTGGGGACGTAAGCCCACCCTCACCCTGTCTCACTCCGCGTTCAATTTTATAGGAGCTCGAGTACTCTTTACCCCACTTAACTATGTTTGCCTGATTACCATACCAGTACTCCAACAGATTGACTATATTTTTTGAGACAGCGGTGATTCTTAATTTTTTTAGTTAATTTTTTTGTTTAGCCGATTAGCAGTTCTCAAACTTCTTTTGAATACTACTATTAAGTCTGCTGGTGTGCTGGTTATACTGTGATGTAACTCTAGCGCTAAAGTCTATAAAGTTTTTAATTCCAATATTGTTGAATTGAGTAGAATGAATATGTATGAACGTGTGAAACGACGGATTATGAACAGTTAAGTGTTACTTACGTATACGTGTATAACTGCGAGTTAAATCATTATTTATTATTTATATCAACACTCATTAACATCTATTAACAAAAACAAAACATTTTGTAATAAAATATACATAATTTGTTAAAAAAAACACTTGCCACTGGCTAAATGTGCTAACTGCATGAAGCCACAAATTAATGAAATAAAACTAGAGTGAAACCGCCGAACGCCCTAGGTATAATGTTTTACCATAGTATTATACTTTGTTGTTTGCTGTTTTTTCTTAATTGGTCGCTCGCTTCTATATCAATATTTCTCGTTCTGTGATTTGTGTGCCGCCAACCTTTAATTTTTTATGTAAATTTACAACATATATAGTCATGTACATCCTAATATTAATTTTATGTCATCATTTCATTTGCCTTCTCAGTGGATGGAAGCACCACAGAGAGAATGGACCTTAGGACTCTTTCAATTGAGACGTTTCGTGTTCGGTCCGCTGACCGAAACAGTCGCACGACAGCCGCACGACCGTTTTAATATGGAACTCAGTGCAAACGTGCTGTTACACGAGAAATGGCAAATAGGTTTTTAAAAAAAAGAAACTTATTAGCTGGAAATGAATTTATAAAAGAACTGGTATTTTTACATATTAAAAATAGAATTAGTTTGGAGTTCCGACCCGTAACGAGTTATATGATGGACTGCCGCTCCGGGCCCCATGGAATCTGTATATATTAAAGATAGAGATGCTGACTCGGCAGCTATCCCGGTACATTGCAAGGGTATAACAACCCCCCGCAGAAGACTGAACTTATATGTATTTTTGAAAAGAAACAAAGTTCAGTGATTTAAACAATTTCCCTCAATCGCGGTTGTGGCCTTGACGGGTTTTCTTCTTGAACGTTACTGAGATTACTGACATCAATATTATTCTCGTTAAGAGTCGGTTTTGCAGAAGAAGTATTAAGTTTAGTCCTATATCTAGAAACAATTTTATAAAACTTAAAACCTATAAAAAGTACAATGATAATAATAATGACAGAAGAAAATGCAAAATAATGTGTCCCATATTTTACCAGGACAGGTTCCCCTTCGATTATTTTATTCAAGTCCGAAAACAGTTTATCGTTTTGTTTATGTGTATTAAAATCATCCAAATCAATATTTTGTAACAAAATAGGGGATACTGTGTTTACAGAATTTAACTTACTATCTAGTTTACAACATGAATCATTTATAATACTAAAATCTAAACTAGGTACAGGGATACTTATATTTACTACACTGTTAGACGATATAAGTTTCAGATTTTTAGTGTACACAGTACATTGTTCTGGAGTGTGTACAATACCGGTTCCGAACACTGTCACTTCACGTAGTTCTGCGTTATCACAGTCAATGGATATTTTATTCGGATGAGATTGCACAAAAATCCAGCGATTGTTTTTTAATGGTTTCCAGATGTCTAATTCACCCAGAATAGTTTTAGTTATACACTGCACGGGAATAGCACTAATTATTTTTGTCAGTAGTTCGCTTTCACACGTAGGGTTACCACTTGTTAATGACATTATGGACACTTTACACAGAAAGAACTCAGAGTTTACCGTCTTACATTCGCTTAAACTATCTAAATTACAAAAGTTAATTTTATCATTTGATATGGCAATATAAGAACTAGAAGGTAATATTAAACTAAAAACATTCGGCTTTCCCACATCATGGGGTGTAGGTAAAGCTAAGTTATGGTACAAATTAAAATCATGAATAGTAACAAGAGGAATTTGCAATACAAATACAAGCTTATTTCTAAAATAATAGCAGCCCACATCGGATATGCTTAGAATGTAATGAATATTATCTAGGCTTAAGGAGAGTGGGATTCTACTATCCCTCGACAGATGTCTGTCGTTATCAACAAGTTCTCGGTACAGTTGTGCCGGGGTAAGAATGCGTGGGTGTAATATGTTTTGACTACTTAGAACAATTGCATTGATTAAGTCTTCCAATTGGAATGATAAAGTCAGTATCGAGCTTTCGAGGTTCGTAAATATGGAATGCACTTTACTTTCAATTATTAAATCATTAGAAATTCTAGTCATATTATCTGAATTTTTAATTAATGTATTTAGTGCAATACTAAGAGAGTTTTCATTGGCATTTAGTTTATTTATAGTTTGTTTATAAGAATCTAATGTCGAAGTAGTAACTAAAATGTTTTCTTTTACGAGTCGTGCTAACTTTTTCTCATTGTTCTGAACAGCTTCTATAGCAGAATCATATTTCAATGCGTCGTCTTCATCTAAAGTACCAATGATTTGTTTGAATGCTGTTCCGATGCCTCCAAACCAGGCTGAACGTTTACTGCGCTTTGAAATCAAGTGAGAGAGAGAGTCGTGATAACGTTTCATATCATCGAAACGAGCTGTTAATGGAGAAAGCGTATTTATACATTGAATATTTTCCGGATGTTGACACATAAATCGAACCGTGCCTAAAATTTCGTTTAGACTAGCGAGATGAGCATCTATGAAAGAAATATCTATATGCGTAATTAAATTTAATTGACCCTTTATTATCTTAAGTTTTCCTATTCTATCGAAGTATATGCCGGAACTAGAAGGAAGTGGCAGGACATAGTCCGGATGCGATTTGATCGAGGCGCTGAAAATAGTAAAACAAAAAGGTAAAGTAAAATAAATTGAATTGTAAAAATTACTTAAGGAAAATAAAATGACGATAAAACTTCTTAATGACTACTGGTATAATTTTATCAATTATAAAGTAAAACTAAAAGTATAAAATGAAACTAAAACGTATTAAAAAAAAATCAAATGTTATGTATTATAATTATTAACTAGACAGGCATAAAATGTACATCTTGGGGCTTAACATCTATCATATTATGAAACTAGTAAAATAAGACGAGCTTGCCACGTTTGCTGGCTTAAACTGGTCAAAATGGTGCGTCACGTGACGCCGGTTAATAAGGAGCGTGGCTGTATGGTTACTAAAAACTTTAATTATTTTGTAAGGCCCTTTCCAGATTGGTGATAGGGCTTTCCTGAGCCTCAAGTGGTTTTTTAAGTATACATAGTCACCAACTTTATACTTTGGCGGGGGCTTAGTATGGGTATCGTAGTAGTTTTTAGAAGTTTCCTTAGATTTTAAAATATTTTCCAGAGCTTTTTCCCTAGTGTATCGGAACTTATGCTGAAGCAACTTGATATAGTCAGTATACGTGGTACCAGGTCCACTTTCGTATACTGAGTTTGGTATAAATGGTTTATGTCCAAAGACTAACTCGTAAGGAGTGAATTTTGTTGTTGAGTGTACAGTTGTGTTGTAGGTTAACATAGCAGTATATACATAAATTGGCCAGTTGTCTTGATTCTCATTGGTGAACGATTTTAAGTATTCCTTAAGTGTTGAGTGGCTACGCTCTAGAGCGCCTTGAGTCTGAGGGTGATACGGAGATGACCACAGCTGCTTGATCTTAAGAAAGTGACACGTAGTTTTAAAAAGTTCCGAAGTAAAATTTGTACCCTGGTCAGATAAAATTGATTTGGGTATCCCGTAGAGAGAAATAAAATGAATGAGACAGTCGCTAGTCTCTTCGGCTGTCGTGCTGCGTAAAGGGTAGGCTACAGAATACTTCGTTAGGTCGTCTTGTAATGTAAGTATATATTTGAGTTTAGCGGGACCGGACTCTGGCAGGGGACCTACGATGTCTAACGCTACTCGTTGAAATGGAGATGTAGATGTAGTAGTTATTTCCATAGGAGCTCTGTTGATTCTCCTTAAGGCTTTATTTTCTTGACATGCTTTACAATTTCTGACATAATCTTCTATTTCGCTTCTCATTCCCTTCCAGTAAAATTGTTCACGTATTCTGCTATACATACGTGTCGAGCCTAAGTGTCCGGCTATTGGAATATTGTGATTATCACGAAGAATTTTAACTCTTTCGTTTAAGGTTGGGTAAATAGTTTTATTTAAATAAATATGAATGGAGATCTTGGTATTGTGGAAAAGGTAAGTAAGCATATTATAAGTTTTAGTATAAGAATGTTGGTCGAATGGATTTTTAAAATCAGATATGGCGATATCTGTTATATCCGGGCACTGTAGGATTTTGTCCCGGACGTTTTTAAGTGTATTATAAATTTCGGGATAAGAAGATTCGTCGAAGTAGTGGACTTTAGTAAAAATAAAATAGAATGTTTTATCAGCGTGTTTAACTTCGAGGAAATAGTACAGTTCCTTATCGGAAATCAGAATTTCATCTTTATTTGCAATAATTGAGAGAATTTCGGTAATGTAAGGATTTGACTCATCCAAATCTATAGACGTAGGAATTATTATGATTTTGTGAGGAGTTTTTAAGAGACTTTCGGTATATTCTTTCATTATGGCATTAGATGTAAACTGTTTGTTTGCTATCGCTTTAAGGAATTTAGAATAATCATCGTTATTTGGATTAGGACTTGGTTGTGTTATTGACTCTGGAGTTGATGGAGATTCCTGAAGTTCGACATTAGGGTCGATATTGTCGTGATTAGTATTTAAAGGTCCCAGTTCTATAAAATCGGTTTCAGAATTCAGTGGTTGATCTTGAACAATGGAAGGATTTGATACTTGGACTGCTGTAGGACCTTGTATCATAGGTAGGGTAGCAGGCATTTCTTGACCTAATATATCTTGGTCGAAAGAGAATGGTATAGGAGATGGTAGATCTAGGAGTGAGTCTTCTAAGGGATTATCGAGTCCATCCTCTATGTTCGGTAATAAAGAGTTAGGGGAAGGTAACCTGGTTCCTTCAATTGGGTTGATAGGGAATCGAGAGAGTGTGTCGGCATTAGTGTTCAATTTTCCCTTTTTGTGAACTATTTCGTACTCAAACTCTTCTAGCTTTAGACGCCAACGGACTAGTCGGGATCCAGGGTCTTTGCAGCTAAACAGCCATTGCAAGGGTTTGTGGTCCGTCACTATGGTAAATTTGTGGCCATAAATGTAAGGGCGGAAGGCTTTGGTTCCGTACACAATGGCTAAGCATTCTTTCTCGGTTACGCTGTAATTACATTCGGCTTTGTTTAATGTACGAGAAGCGTATGCTATGGGGCGGTCTTTTCCTATTTGTCCTTGTGATAATATAGCAGAAATAGCGAAATTGGAAGCGTCACACGTCAAATTGAAAGGTTTAGAAAAATCAGGATAGACTAGGATTGGTGATGTAGTAAGTTTATTTTTTAGATTCTCAAAAGCTAATTGTTGTTCATTTTTCCAGGAAAAAGGTGCGTCCTTTTTTAGAAGAGTCGTCAGAGGCTTTGCAATCTTGGAAAAATCAGGGATAAAACGTCTATAATACGAGACGAGGCCTAAGAAGGATTTAATATCTTTTGCGCATTTAAGTACAGGGAATTCTGAGATTGCTTTTATTTTTTCGGGATTAGGACTGACGCCGTTTGGATTTATGATATGACCAAGGTATGCAACTTCCTTGCATAGAAATTCACATTTATTAGGTTGAAGTTTAAGATTATAATTTCGAAGTCTATCAAAGACAGAAGATAGGTTTTGAATATGAGAATTTAGATCTGGAGAGTACACCACTATATCATCGAGATATACGAAACAGCGTGAGCCTTGTAGGCCAGAGAGACATGTGTTCATCAATTTCTGGAATGTGGACGGCGCATTTTTTAGTCCGAAAGGCATTCTCGTGAATTGAAAATGCCCTTGTGGTACAGAGAAGGCGGTTTTCGGTGCATCGCTTTCAGAAATTTTAATTTGATGAAATCCTGACGCGAGATCTAGTGTCGTAAAATATTGGCTTTTACCTAATTGATCAAGAATTTCTGTTATTTGTGGAATCGGGTAAGTTTCGCCTATGGTTACATCATTCAGTTTCCTATAATCAATTACGACTCTCCATTTGCGTTCTCCTGAAGCATCAAGTTTTTTGGGAACAATCCAAATAGGTGATGACCAAGGCGAGTCTGAAGGTGTAATAATATTCTGTTCTAACATTTTTCCAATTTGTTTTTCTACTTCTTTTTTATGGCATTCAGGGAATCTATAGGATTTGGTATGAATAGGGACGTCTGTATTTGTTTTAATCTTGTGTTCAATAGTTGTGGTATGTGTAAGTTGATCATCCGGGAGATAGAAAATGTCAGAGTAATTAGAGCAAATATTAAGAAGAGCATTTTCCTCTTCGTCATTAAGGTGAGAAGTTCTTAGTTGTTTTAGGACTTCATTAGTTCTTAGAGAAGTATTAGATAGTGACGGTTTCAAAAGAGTCATATAAGAATTCAGAGGTTGCAGTTTTAAATTAAGATTTGGATGAATTATAGCAGGTTTGTCAGAGGTGTTGACGATTGTGATATTAACACGATTGTTCTCTTTCACCTTTACAATACAATTTGCGACTAAAAGAGACTTTGAGATATGTTGGTCTAGAATTATACCTTCTTGAATATTTGGATCATCGACTGTGCATTCTATTGTGGTTTCTGTACGAGAGGGAATAGTATATACTGGTTCAGAGAATTGTAAATGGATATGCTCATTATGAAGATTAAGAGTTTTTTGATTGTAGTCAATTTGGCAGCCCATTCTTTTCATGAGGTCATTGCCAATGATACCATCATGAGAAATACTTATGTTTTCAATTACATGAAATTCATGTGTTACAAATCTGTTTGGTTTTAAGAATATTTGCATCTGGAAGCTACCTAAGGTTTTGTTTGTTTCATTACCAGGATCAATGCCCTTGAGCTCTATTATATGATTACTTAAATTTGGGAGCTTTGACATGGAACTTAATTTCAGCAGGCTGACGGATGCGCCGGTGTCTACTAAGAAAGACAGTGGTTTATCAGCGATTGACGTTTGAATCATGACGTGAGGTAAGTATCTTTTTTTAGAGTTATTATTTATTTTATGTATTTTAATTATTTCTTTTTCTGATTTCAGGTGTTGCGGAGGATCGATGACGGTGTTATTAGAAGATTTTAAGTTGTTTGTTTGTCTTGCGAGATTGTTTTTATAAAATTGTTTCGTATGGTCTTTAGAATTACGCGAATTATCGAATTTTGTAGATTTAGGAATACGCTTGAATGATTCAGAGGGATTAGCATAGGATTCTATAACAGTGTTATAATGTTGGGACTGGTTACCCAGGTTGCTGGCGTCTAACAAAGAAACAGAGGGATTGAGTGAGGCAGAGGATTTAGTATTAGATTTAAGGACAGCAGGAACAGTACGGTTGGATGAGGCAGGGGATTTAGTATTAGATTTAACGATAGTGCTATAAAGTTGGGGCTGGTTACCCTGGTTGTTAGCGTCTACAATAGTGGATACAGTAGAAACAGTGCGATTGAGCGAAACAGCGGATTTAGTATTAGGTTTACTGGTAGCGCTATATAGTTGGGGCTGGTTACCCTGATTGTTAGCGTCTACAACATTGGATACAGTGGAAACAGTGCGATTGAGTGAAACAGCGGATTTAGTATAAGGTTTACTGGTAGCGCTATAAAGTTGGGGCTGGTTACCCTGGTTGTTAGCGTCTACAATAGTGGATACAGTGGAAACAGTGCGATTGAGCGAAACAGCGGATCTAGTATTAGGTTTACTGGTAGCACTATAAAGTTGGGGCTGGTTACCCTGGTTGTTAGCATCTACCGCAAATGAAACAGTGTGGTTTGCGATACCGGCTTTTCGATGTTTCAGGGAATTTCCCGAGCGGTACCTACCGGGAAATTCTATTCGTTTAAATTATTATGATCAACTTCGTCTTCCCCAATATCATTTACTTGATCAGCAGTAAAGGCTCTGCGTGATGTAGCAGGAATAACAACTGTCGGTAAATTATTTGGGCGATTGTTAGAAGATGACGCATTGAATTGGGCTCTATTGTTATACATCCGTTTGCGACAGTTTTCGATTGTGTGACCTATGTTCTTGCAATACCTACAGGTCACATCATTTGTATTGAAGTTTCTAAAATTCTCCGGGCGATTATTTCGTTGAAACTGGAAAACACGCGGTTGGAAATTATTAGGTCGCGGTTGGAAATCATTAGGTCGCGGTTGGAAATCGCGGCGAGGTGGGAATCTTTGTCTCTCATTGTTAATGTATTGTGACTGGGGTCTCTTGTTGAGACTCATGAGAATCTTTTCTTCAGCCACAGCGAAATTAACTGCCGCGTTCAAATTATCAGGATCGCGGCACCTGACGATTTGCGACAATCGTGGGTGGAGGCCGATCATAAAAGTATGGAGGGCTAAATCTTCCATTGCTGCTACGCGGCCTGTTAATTCTGTTTTACGTTTGGTAGGTATAGAAATATTGATTTCAGTAAGTAGTTTTGCCAAACATGTTTCAATTTTTAGTGCATATTGGTTAACAGATTCGGTTGAGCTTTGTTTACTGTCTTGTAGCTCGGAAAGCAGATGAGCGTAATGTTTCCTTTCCCCGAATTGTTGCTTTAGAAATTCTAGAAATTGCTCAAGAGATTCAAAATCCTTAATGTTGCAAGTAGATTCAGCTCTACCTTCGAGCTGACTTAAAATGTATTTAAAAAGTATAGGTTTTTGAGATTTATTTGCAAGATTGTAAGCATTTTGGCAATTAGAGATGAAAGGGTTCAACTTTTCTCTAGACCCATCAAAGGGTTTAATGAATTTTAAGAGCACACTAAACTCGATTCTGTCTTCAGCATCGCTTCGCAGCTGTAAAGACGTTGTTTTCGGATCATCGGATTCGGATCTAGTTGTCATGGTGAAAAACAGTAATAATAAAAAAAAAATATAAAAGATATAGAAAACAATTTTACATTTAAATAGAAAACATCAAAATATCAAACATTAGTTTCACACACTTAAATAACTAAAAAAAACAAAAATATTTTAAAATCAAAATATATAAGAAGTCGAAGCCGCTTCTATATTAAGCGAGCACTAATGTCTCGATGTGCAACACGACACCCACGCGATCATGCGCTTCTTATCAGTAGTCTGGCTGGTTTATATGAGCAATACTTTTAAAGATACAATGTTACACACCACACAAATACAATGTAATAAAATTAGGAATAGAATTAATGAATCTAGCTCTGAGTTCTATTCTGGATCGCGCACTTTTATGAGTTATTTAGAAGTTTTTCACTTACAGTAGCGATGTCAGCATCACACATATTATGTGTATAGGTATCATGACCATGGTCATTGATTCGGCGTCACCAGGTAAGCAGGAACACACGGAAGGTCTTCGCGGCAACAGGATTAAGGCCGCACAAACACACGGAAAGTCCACGTAGATACGCAGGATCAGCGGTCAGACAGGAACATTCAAATATAATGTAACTGTATATTAACAGGAAGTCTTTGCCCAGCAGTGGGACAAGCCGGGCTGAATAATGATAATAGTGAACAGGAGCAGCCAATACACAAAAACGGTGTTAGTTCTCACAAAAGTAACCGTTTTCACAGGTTTCACAACACTTTCACAACGGAAGTCTGTAGCGTGTTTCAGAGACGTATTTGGGCGGACTGGGATTTTCGGTATCCCACCGCTGCCACCAAAATGTTACACGAGAAATGGCAAATAGGTTTTTAAAAAAAAGAAACTTATTAGCTGGAAATGAATTTATAAAAGAACTGGTATTTTTACATATTAAAAATAGAATTAGTTTGGAGTTCCGACCCGTAACGAGTTATATGATGGACTGCCGCTCCGGGCCCCATGGAATCTGTATATATTAAAGATAGAGATGCTGACTCGGCAGCTATCCCGGTACATTGCAAGGGTATAACAGTGCGGTTGCGTTGCGGCAGCCATCCGACAACAAACAACTAAATTTAAGGAGCCCTTACGCTACCACGCGGGGACAGAGCGAATCGGTGGTTGTTAACGAATGCTAATGCAGCTGTATCCAACAGATTTACGTGACTTTCGAAGTACGGCTCCTCCGTACAAGATGATAAACTTTTAGTTACCCATTCGATGACCAGCCTTTGCGCACACCTCTAATACAAATAAACAATTCTTATTTACTAAAGGTGACGGTAGGAAGCGCTGCAATCGCGGTCGGACAACGGCGCGCGCGACTTAATATTAGCTCTTCGCTGCGGCTCGCGCTGATCGCGCTCAGTCATCGGCGGTCGTCGGTATGTCGTCGGATGAAGTGCATGTATGTGCGGAGCTAGGAAATTAAGCGACGTAAACATGATTTATGTCTTGCAGTTGCAGCTAGAACTGTAAGCATTTCATTTGGAAATGTTATTAAATGTACCTATTTGTGGCTGTTTCATAAGTAGTAACATGAATATCTGGAATGGTCATCTTTTCGGTTTACATTCATTCAATTATATAGAGGAGAAGGAGAGACGATTTCTAGACAATCCTAACTTTAAAACATTTGGATGGATATGTCACCGAAAGTGATCAATTCTTCTGCTTGGAATCCAGTACGTTCAATTTAAGGCCTAAACAAGGTTTCATTATCTCCGTAAGAGAAATGGCCGTAAGTACTGACATGGACACACGTAAAATGATTATGCCATGTCAATGAGGCTTGACCGTCTCTCAAGCGCTTCAGTCTTTGGACAAGTGGCAACACTTATCTAAAATGTTGCTCTCGTTCCTCAACAGAGGGCGTTGAAGACGGATTTGCTATTTTTCAGAAAGTAAAGTCGAACTTGTCTATGTTCTGTCCTTCTGTACGAGAAAGTTGTAAATAATTTTTGTGAGAAATTTTAACGCGTTTCTTTTTCTAACAGTGTCATATAAATACCAAGTGAAGAAGTGGTTGTAATGTGAGTTTAAAAAGTGATGGGTACCCACTAATGGTGTGCCATATGAAACAAAAAACTATCATTGCGCACGATACCCAAACGCCATTTTGAGGCGAAATTTTGTATGTAAGTGCCAAGTATTTCGCAATATTTTCGATTTTCCCCTGTAGAATAGGGTAATAATTGATAATATAACGGGAATATGTTATGTGTGATGCACCCGCGAAGGGTCTGCCAGTTTAATGTGAGGTGTGTGACGAAGGCGGAGACTGACTGCGCTGAGTTGAATTGCGGCGCCGTTTGTCCGTAGCTCGCATTAATTAAATTAGATATTAGTGCTACAAGGAGCAGCTTAATCGTTGTTAAAATTAGTGGTGATGGCAGTGTTATGTATTCTGATGGAGATTCGTCGTCGCGGGAGTGGCAATAGTTCGGTTCAGCGTGGCCCATGTTATCGGTAGCGTTTCCGATTGTTACAGATTGGGTGGCGCAGAGGATGGCCCGGGGTGTCGGGAGAACACTAATTAACTGACGGACGTCGCCGGCTTACAGCTGGCGCAAGCAGTAAGTCCTGTTTTGTACAAATCAGCACACTGATACACAAATTGCCCACTGACCAACTGTAAAATGTTGGTCTGACTTGACTTTGTCAGTGAAGCAGTGAAGGACATAATCATGAAATAAATCTATATGTCATTTCTTCTTCTTCCTAGTGTCCTCTTCCCATCATGTCTCATTTGAAAACCTCATATCTATGAATCTATATAATGTATTAATGTATTACATCTAGAAGAGCATCTGCTAGAGATTGAGAGGTTGTTTGTTTGGGTTCTTCCTTGTTCCTTTTCCTGGCAGCTTTAAATGTGTTTTTCTCTTTCCAATATAATACTCATTGACAAAAATAAATACCTCGAAATAGTATAGCATAAATAACAGACATCTAGTAATCTGTGCCTAAGTTCATTTCTTATAATGTAGGTACTTATTGTTAGAAAATAAATGTAAATAAAAACAAAACAATTCTTTTTCTTGTATTCTAACGGGTAAGCAGTTACCCTTTATTTGGATGATAAAGCTGAAGGTGGAAGCACACTTCACCCACCGTATTGTGCATTTTTCACTTACAGAATTCTATGTTCACATAACACGGTATAATGGCTTTGTGGGACTCCTATAATTAATGAAGCATGGTCCTATTCTGTTTTGTGTTTAATTTTATCGACTTTTATTGAATTTATAGATATGTACTATAATATTATAGCTGTTTTAAATATCCTATGTCTATGGCAGATATAAAGTTCAAGTTCTATTGCCGAAATTTGACATTTTGTATGTCTTATATCGTCACTTGCAGGGTCAATTTGTTTAAATGTCATTCAGGTGATTTCTCAAAATCACCATCACCTGAATGTCAGTAAAACCAATTGAACTTGCAAGTGTGATATTGAATTTGCAAATTGAAATTGTTTGAAATTGAACTTGCAAGATATACAGATGTGTGTACCTTTGCAAATCGTCATTGCAAATTTTATATCTCTTATGTGACAAAAGATAAATCATAGAAAAACTAATAAAACTTTCTCCATTTAAATTTTCTAGAAAATATTTTTGTATTTTTATTTTAGAGGGATACACAATGACATTATTATGTATAGAAAAAATGTATTATATATTACAGCAAATAAATTGGAGGTATAAAACCTTTTATAAAATATTTTTTTATAATTTACAGTGAAAAAATTGAACGCCCACCCAACCCAGCCAGAAATCGATCTGTATTTTATAAAAAAATATTTTATAAATATTTAATTCGGCTTCAGTGCAGCAATTAGCACTTAAAAATAGAAAGTAAAATTTGGTATAAAACCTCTTTTGACCCAAAAGATACATACCTAAGAGATTTTAAATTTGCAACAACTAAATATTTAGCAGCATTAAGTTAGTATGATTTATAGCTCAAAAAAATTTAGTTGGAGAGCCTAATAATATGGCACATATTAATATGTCACTTCTTATCTTTGTGAAATATTTTTTTTCCTGGTACTACTTTTTAAGGGCTTCTGACTAACCAATTAATATTAGTATCAAATCTTTAGACAAGTAAAGTTTAAAAGGAAAAGTTAATTAAAGTCTAATAAAAATATAAATCATTTACCACCCACCAGGAAAAGTAAACTAGAATATAAATTGAAAACAAGTAATAGGTAGTTAACAATCTCAGTAACACAAAAACACAAACAATACTATAGTAACACTTTATTTGCTTTTTTATTTTTACTTTATCTGAGTTAATAATGGTTTTTTTTTAAATTATGTGATTAAAATGCACAGTTTAAATGTTTAAGTGTTAGTTTGAAATATAGTTATGAACTTTCTACATAAACCCTTTCTGATCTCTGCCTCTACTTAGCCCTTCCATTTAAGACTAAAATTGTTTAATAATTTGAAATCATATGAAAAAAAACTATTAGTCCATTGTGTCTATGTTGTGAGAGTAAAGAAATGTTGGTAATTTTGTTTTATTTGTGTGCCACCAGCTTTAACACATAATTTTTGTTAACTTATCTTATCTTAAACACAACAAACAATAATTAACAAATATACCTACTAATGATACTTTTTATTTTCTCTTAATTGAACAAAAATATGGCGTTCAATATATTTATTCTGTTAATTTACTAACTTGACTTATTATGGCTTATATCTGGTATCCACGGAAGATCAGTATATTCCAACCAAGTATCTCGATATTATGCTGAGTGGAGACCATTCAACACCAATAGTTCTAATTTTTTTGTCCATGTTGTTAATAATAGCTAAGTGGTTATGAATAAATATTTTGTAATTCTATTATGCCTATTTTTACTTTATGTTAGAAGTGAGGAAGGACCTATTTAATTCAATTTATTTATTCCTGACCAAAATAATTTATGTAGGAAATACATACTTACCTTTTGTGAAAGAAAATATTATAAATAATTTGTAGATGAAGATAGCATGGTGACCCTCATAATTCCAATATTCCAATATACTAATATGCATATTATTATTTTTATTATTTAAATTTTTGCATTCACAATACTATAAATGTTACAAGAGAAGAATAGTTACAAGATTAAATTTTACTAAAAAAAATCAACCAGTCCCAGGAAGCAGTAGTGGGAATCCAACCCATGACTTGTATTACCAGTTCAATGACTGCTGAGCTAACAAGGCCCCAGAAGACTTGTTGAATTTTTCTAATACTTTCTATGAGTCTTTTGGTGTAAGGGTAGTCAAAATTTATTTTCTAAATGCATATTATTATTAATGTAAAAACAATAATAAATTTTGAAAAATTAGGAACTATAGAAGTATAGATAGATGGTAATTAATTATTAACCTTTATTTATTATCTACAGATAAAAATGCCAAGGCCGGGCAGCCTCAAGGATCCAGATATTGCTGAACTGTTCAGCAAACATGACCCAGAGAAGATCTTTGAAGATCTTCGTGAGATCGGTCATGGATCCTTTGGGGCCGTCTATTATGCCCGCTGCAATCTCAGTAAGGAGATTGTGGCCATAAAAAAGATGACATATTTGGGGAAGCAGAGTGAAGAGAAATGGCAGGATATCCTGAAGGAAATCAAGTAAGCACTTTTTATAAGTTATTATCTCAAATTTGCGATAATTTTTTTAAATTTTATAAAAATAAGGAAAAGCTGTAAAAATATCTTAGACAGGATTTGAACCTCCACCTTCTGGCAATCTGGGCCTTGTGCCCTACCAAGGCCAGTGTACCTGGCTACAATTTATAGTGTATACTAGTAGTATATATAAAGTATATATAAATTGGTTATCATGGTCTATCAGACTCATGCAGAATAAGCCATATTGAATCTTATTCAATGTCAACAAATACGTCATCAACATCGGATCTTGACAATATTTCAGTGTTTACCACCTATTTAAAAAGAGACGACTTGATTTTTAAGTAGAACTTAAGTCATGTCAGATGATAATTCCTGAAGTAAAAAAGTCACCTAACACAGTTAACAGGGGTCACCAAAACTTACGATTACTCGCTTAAAAGCATAAGTGACATTTTCAACTTTATGAATAACAATATATTTATAATAATGAAGATATGAAGAAAACTTTTATGATAGAGCGACCAGATGTTAATTGAAATAAAACGCTGTAAGTATTTGATATATCAAACTTAGGTCTGTGGTCACAGGAAGACCGGTTGTCCTAGTCCTGTGTAGTGTTTGTGTAGGTAGACTTTAGAAAAATATGTCAGTTCTTCCTTTTTTTTTTCTGTAGATTCCTGAAACAGCTGGAACACCCCAATACAATAGAATACAAGGGCTGCTATAAGAGAGAACACACAGCATGGCTTGTCATGGAGTACTGTGTCGGTTCTGCTTCCGATATCATTGAGGTAAGATTCAAGTTTTAAAAAAAAGAAAAAGTTATTGGAGAATTTGTTATCATATTGGTTTTAATACAATTGGCTAATTAGTGGTGATGACAATTGTGATCAAAGCCCCCTTTTTGTTGTTTTAAATATGTAAGTAAGGTTCATTAGATAACTAGTTTTCACGTCTCTTAAATAGATAACAACTTTCATTATCATCGTCATGTATTGTCTTGAGCAAATAAATAGGTACACTTTTGACAGCATTTGTTATTGCAAATAAATTTTATTTCATATAATAATTTTCATGTGACGTATATTGTATTGTTGGAAATTTTAGTATCACTTGTCCACTCTACACTCCAATATTGGCAATATCTAAATTCTGTGTATAATTATGACTAAGTTGCATCCGAAAATGCTGAAGCATCGCGTCTAAATTTATGAGGTCACCATATCTTTCGATTTCCTGGAACAAACATCGAATAATTCTAACACTTATTAGAGCTTTGAGTCATCTCTGAACACACAATTCCAAGTTTTCTATCAGATTATATTTATTGTGAATATCTTATGTTAACATATCTTGAATGACACACAAATTAATTAATAATTTTCGTTATTTAACTAGATAAAAGTGGCTGATAGTGGCTAGTGAATATTGTAATTACTGATTACTAAACTTCGGGGTACATAGTATGCTATGGTCTATTGCAGTGGTGCCCAACTGGTATTGCTCCAAGAGCTATTTTCAAAATCCTGACGCCTCACGCGAGCACCGCCGAGTTAGTAAAAAACCTTTAGACATATAAAGGAAAGTACATTATTTAAACACACCATTTATTATAATAATATGACACACTACACTTCAAAATAAATAGACCGCAACAGCAAAAAGTTAATGCGGGATTTGGCCGTTCACATTTAGTAAATGTATATTTATTCCTTATGCGATTTAATTCGCGAGCAACTAAAAAACAGGCCACGAGCTACCAGGGGCTAGCGAGCTACCGGTTGGGCTCTACTGGTCTAGTGGATAGACTACTGGTCTCAAGACACCGACTGTTTATTATTTCACATTTCCCAATGGGATTACATTAG
Organism: Eudonia mercurella; assembly: GCA_963082485.1. Classification (NCBI taxonomy): domain Eukaryota; kingdom Metazoa; phylum Arthropoda; class Insecta; order Lepidoptera; family Crambidae; genus Eudonia; species Eudonia mercurella. Next base: position 4,393,050 of record OY720044.1, read on the forward strand.
TATGTATTCCGTTCGGCAAACAAGGTCTCTATTGTAAACGGTTTGATTGATGGTAGAGCTTGTTTTAAATTTCTTGACTTAGCTACCGTCAGTTAAAATATGCTACATGGGGCCGTATACTTAAGAGCGGTTTTCCACACCCCACACGACCCAGTCAACCCGAGTCGAGGTCCTAGCCTTTAGAGACGCCGTCGGGTTATTCGATCCGATGCGTACGCCTCGGAGAATCTAGTAGGAAGGCTTGAGGAACTCTTTAAGCTTCTCGCCGCCAACAAATTGCTGGTACATCACAGTATAGAAATTGTTCTGTTGGTCGATTTTTGTAACGAGACTTATCCTCACGCTGTGATATCAATAACAAGTGCTCCTTTTTCTCTTATTCAAAGTAACTAGTAACTTATTTTTAACATCGACAATTCTCAAACGGTATGTATATCTTAATTATCAAATTGTAATTAATGCAAAAAATATTATATTTCATGTCACTTTTAGCCCCTGGTACAGATATTGACCCCATGACAATTTCTTAGCGCTTTAAAAATAAAATGTGTATGTAAACAATAATATTGGGTCGAGTGTTTGACATCTCTTGGTGATTAATTCAGCGCGCATGCACGCCTGCGAAATATGTAAATTGACATGGTGTTATAGAGGCGTATTGTTTCCTGTTTTTGTTATATCACGTGTGTCGAGCCTTTTACCTGCTATGGAGCATCGTTTGAAATCCATTAATGCTTTTAAAGTGTCGCTATTACAAAATATGAAAGCATTGTATATACAGATGTTTTGGGGTATAAACACACCAAACAAAATAAGCTACTTTTAGTTATTCGCGTTAATAAAGCTTGTGCAGCTTATAATTAAATCGCGGAAGGAAAAGACGGTTCATATTAACATAATCATGAAAGGATAATAACTTTTTAAAATTATTAAAAAATGGTTTTATAGTAATTAGAAAAATTGTCAAAAAATGTCCAAACAATAAAGTTATAATAAAAAGAAAATGAAAATATATTATTTATGAGACAATATTTATTTGCCTTGGACGTTTTTATTTTGTAAATAAGTTGTGTTAAATGTTCATGTACATTTAAATTAATACCTACTTGACTAAAGTATGTAGAATTGCTACTTTATTTTCAAGAAGAGTATATAGGTCTGTAGAGATTTAAAATAGGGGTTATGACTTCTGCTCTTAAAAAATCTAAATAAAACCTCATTCCAACTATTTGGCTAGTGTAACAAAGTAATTTATTCTCCCACAGGTCCACAAACGGCCCCTCCGCGAAGAGGAAATAGCAGCAATATGTGAGGGCGTGGTCTGCGGCTTGTCGTACCTCCACAGCTTAGGTCGCATTCACCGAGATATAAAGGCCGGAAACATACTGCTTACGGAGAATGGCACAGTGAAGCTGGCGGACTTCGGCAGTGCCAGTATCAAGTGTCCGGCCAATAGCTTCGTGGGCACCCCCTACTGGATGGCCCCTGAAGTTATCTTGGCCATGGATGAGGGGCAGTACGATGGCAAGGTCAGTGTCTGTTATTTTATACTTACTTATCCATCAAGACATTTAGGAACGGCATGGTGAAGCTGGCAGACTTCGGCAGTGCCAGTATCAAGTGTCCAGCCAATACCTTCGTGGGCACACCATACTGGATGGCGCCTGATGTCATTTTGGCCATGGATAAGGGGCATTACGATGGCAAGGTCAGTGCCTGTTATTTTATACTTACTTATTCATCAAGATGTCAAGGCCGGCAACATACTGCTCACGGAGAATGGCACAGTAAAACTGGCGGACTTCGGCAGTGCCAGTATCAAGTGTCCAGCCAATACCTTCGTGGGCACACCCTACTGGTTGGCGCCTGAAGTTATCTTGGCGATGGACAAGGAGCAGTATGAAGGCAGGGTCAGTGCTTGTTTTTTTACTATAACTAGGTCTGTTAGAAGAATCCTAGAAGCTTGAGTCGGCTTGCACGTTTAGGTTGCGAACATCTCTTGCTTCTCTGAGCTTTGGAAGAGCCACTATGCTGTGGTCTCAGTTCGTGAAGGGTTTGACCCAATCTCCCCATTTATTATGTACTAGCTGACCCGGCGGACTTCGTACCGCTTTGACAGTTTCCATTATTGAGTCAAATATATATCAATGGTTTCCATGACAACAATACAAACAAATAATTTTGTATTGGAAAATTAAATGGTCGTTTTTAGTATTTTATTTTTTTAATATATCCTATGTTACTCAGCGCTAATGTAGCATTCTAATGGTGATATAATTTTTAAAATCGGTTTAGTAGTTTTTGAGTTTATTCGTTGCAAACATACATACATACAAAAATACAAAGGTTTCCTCTCTATAATATTAGTATAGATGTGGGAAGGAAGACTTGAGTCTAGCAGTAAGACGTTTATCAAATGATAATGATGTTTTTTTAAAGTTGAGTGGTCCCTCTATGCGTATTCCAAGTGTTTGGATACATATTGCAGCTTCATTTACAATATCAACCCTTAGTCACAATTTCTTAAGGTCTATTTTGCTGCAGGTGGACGTGTGGTCGCTGGGCATCACTTGCATCGAGCTGGCGGAGCGCAAACCACCGTACTTCAATATGAACGCCATGTCGGCTCTGTATCATATCGCGCAGAACGACTCGCCCACCCTACAGGTAATATTTATTCTTTAAATAACTTTTATAACTTATTTAAGCTTTATTTTAATGACATGACGGGGATTTGGCAATCCTAACAGTGAATTGTTAATTTTCAGGTTTATGTAAGTATTATAGGGATGAGATAAATATTATGTTCCTTCATACTTCAATAACTATAAATAAAATATAATTAACAGTTATAAAAATCGCTGAACACAACATGGTTGGTGAAATATTCTCATTCAGTAAATGTTGAAAAAAGTATCATTACAAGTCTCAGACCTAAAAAATTTCGATTACCAGTCAACCTTTTTTTTTATAGATGAGTAGGCATATGACTGCTTCTGCACACTCTGTGTGGTGCCGGGGATAAAGAATTGCACCACCCCATCTCTTCCCGTGGGTGTCGTAAAAGCCGACTAAGAGACCATTCCAGAGGATGGGCAGCAGCATCTCTCTGAGTTTACCCTCAACCTACTGCGATCGCCAACCCGCCTGCCAAGCGTGGCGATTACGGCAAATACCCCCTTATATCCTTGGGGGAGGCCTTTGTCCAGCAGTGGACGTCTTTTGGCTGAGATGATGATGATGATGATGATGACTGCTTCACTTCATGTTAAGCAGACGCAGAGTCGAGATATGAAATTAGTCTCACTAGCAGTCCTCACCTTGTCGACCCGCAAGTTGTTTCTTTCAAAGTCAAAGTCAATTAACTTTAAAAAATTGCGTTTGAATAGTCCAAACATTTTTTTACGTACATCCATTCAGAAAGTTTATTTTTTAACTGTGGAGAAGAATGGGCGCAAGAAACTCCACCTTATACCAGCTATCTGGCTAGCTATCTAAGCCTGTCGCCTTATCAATTTCTATTGTGCGTTCCTCAGGCGCCCGAATGGACAGACACGTTTCGCTACTTCGTCGAAGCATGCCTCCAGAAGAACCCTCAAGACCGGCCTACTTCCACCAAGCTTCTCTCGCATCACTTCATCACGCGGTCGCGGTCGCCCAACGTCCTAGTCGACCTCATACAAAGGACAAAGGCAGCGGTGCGGGATTTAGACAATCTCAACTATAGGAAAATGAAGAAAATTCTGATGGTTGATGCCGACAATGAAAGTGCTATGGGTGAGTTTTAACAATTTCTATGAAACTTATTGTCTTTCTACACAGGCGACAGCGAAGAGACGACAGAGGCCTATCTATACCATTCACCATACCATATTTTACAGAAGCCGCTTACTATTAGGAGGGCCGTAAGCCCGATTGTCACCTTAGTTTGTAAACATAAACATGCAAAGTTGCTTATATCTCCATATTTACAGATAGATAATACTTTTATTGCAACACTGAATAAAAAAATAATTATTATAGGCGACAAAAAAGAAATGACAGTTGTAGTATTATATTCTATGGAAACCGCATACCATCAGGCTGGTTGTATGCACGATTGCCACCTTAGTAGAATAAAAAAATGCAAAAAAGCTTATATCTCTTTCCTACATAAGCGACAATGAAGAGACGACAGAGGTTTAGCCTATACATCCACCATACCATATTCTATACTCGAGCCGCTTACTATCAGGTGGGCCGTAAGCTTGTTAGCCACTTTTCTTTTACTTAATTGATAGCTTCGTGCAGTTAGCACATTTTGCCAGTGTCAAATAAATTTATCTTGCAAGTTGTATAGATAAATAACATTCCTTTGTTAGTTTATAATAATGATGATGAATGATTTACCTCCAAACTGTAAAAATGCTGAGACCTACGCGGACTTCTAGAGAGAATTTGAAAAGTGACGTTGCAATGTTTTGTTTCATTTGCCAACACTCACGCACGTTTTTGAGTGTTCTTGCACAATCAACGGTTGATAATCCACCATTATTTTACATTAATATTCAAAATTTCAAAAATATAACAAACTGCAGACATGACTCTTCACTTTCCTGCCAAGAAGGTTTGCCACGTTAGTGGTATAGAAAAAATGCAACGATACTTATGACTCTCTCTCTTTTCTACATAGGCGACAGTGAAGAGACGACCGAGGTACAGTCTATACCATTCACCATACCATATCCTACTGAAGTCGCTTACTATCAGGCGAGCCTTATGCAACGTAAGTGGTATAAAAAAGCAACGATGCTTATCTCTCTCTTTCCACATAGGTGACAGTGGAGAGACGACAGAGCTAATAGCCTGACCATTCACTATACCATACCATATTTTACTGAAGCCGCTGATTATCATGCGAGTCATATGCTTGATTGCCAGCTTAAAGACCAAGATCCCAGGGCCGATCCAAGCTAGTAAATATGCACGCCTGCACTTAAAACTGTCAAATTTCTGTCAAATTTCCTCAATAAACTTTGAGCTTTATGTCAATGGTATATGGTTGAACATTTATTGTAGAAATATCACAGTTTTGGATAGTCTGATGTCAGGTGACAGGCGTCTGTACATACTAACACTACCTAATCCAACACGTTTGGTCTTTAAGGCGAAGGGTAAGGCACACTAGCGCCGCTAATGGATTTAATTTGATAACTGCTAAACTGGATTTTTTTTCAAACATTGCGAACCTTCCGACACTAGGCAAATATCTATTATTTAATAATTGTGCACTACTTTTGGGTTTGTTTTTGTATTAATTCGCTAACACCAACAGTGGCCATTGTTTGTGAGTAAATGCGATAGCCCGTTTTGTGAATAAACCACGCAACAAAAAGTAGTGCACAATTATTAAATAAATACTATGGATGCTTTCCTGTTGTCGGACGGTACGCAATGTTTAAAAAAAGATCCGGTCCGTTAGTAATTGTCAAATTATCAATTGGTGGTGCTAGTGTGCCTTACCCTTCGCCTTAAGAAAATAGATAAGGTCTAGCAGCCTTTGGTTCTTGCTCTATTAATACTGAACATAAAAACGCAATGAAGCTTATTATCTTTCTCTTTTCTACATAGGCGACAGTAAAGAGACGACAAAGCTAATAGCTTTCACCATTCACCATACCATACCCTACAGAAGCCGCTATCAAGGATCTGCTACTTTAGTGGTATAGAAAAAGCAACGAATTTTATATCTCCTCTTTCCTACGTAGGCGACAGTGAAGAGACGACAGAGGAGCGTTCAGGCGGCGACTCGTCCAAGTCTAACTCGGCGACGTCGGAGCACAGCGCGGCGGGCGCTTCGAGCCAGAGCTCCTCGTCAGGTAGCTTGCGGCGACGCCCGCACCCGGTAAGAATCCCATATCCACTTATAATAGCTGATATGGGAAATCCAGATCTGATCCGATCCCCTCAAAGAATCTAGTAGGGCACGGGGACACGCACTAGTGCGTGATGCCGTTCCCTCTGACGGTGATTCGTTTCACACCGGCTCGAGGAACCCTTTAAGTTTCTCGCCGCCCCCAATAAAGCACGGTTAAGCTGAAAATGCTCAGTGCAATCAGCAAACTCAAAAAATTATATGGGAAAGTTTCTGTTGTGTATCCTCTATTTAGCCCTTTTACTGGTGGTGGAGGAGCTCGATGGCGCAGTGGTGAACGCGCCCGGTCTGCGATTGCTGACGTTAATCAACGTTCGCAAAGACCGGTTATAGGATGGGTGACCAAAAATGTATCATTTCGAGCTACTCCGTGCTTCGGAAGGCACTTAAAGCCGTTGGTACCTGCTGCATTAGCAGTCGTTAACAACCACCAATCCGCACTGGGCCCGCGTGGTGGTTTATGGCGCTTTCTCTCTATCCAACCATAGGGAAGGCTCATGCCCCAGCAGTGGGGACTTAAAACGAGCTGATGATGATAACTGGTGGTGGCAATATGGATGCCACCATAACTTGTATCTTATGTAGTTGCAATAGAAATGAAAACTAATGAAAAATATATGATGTTGTACCAGTCAAAGGGTTATGGCGTTATAATAAAACACTAATAGCTTGCTGAGTAGGCGTGTGGTGTGATCATGATCACGTCCGCTCGCCTCAACGCTCAGTTGACAAGTGACCGTGACGTGGACGGTCTCACCTCACAACCCTATGTGCCTTACAAATAAATAAAGAATAAGGTCCGAATAGTTATTCCGTGTTTTGTTCCTGTCATGTAAACGTCATTTCAAATTAGTGTATAAGATACAAAACACGGAATAACTATTCGGATCTTATTCTTTGTTTATTTGTAAGGCGCTAATCCACCATCTACCGTGAATACAGACACAATAGAATTAAAAATGTTTGGCGCCTCGCGCTCGCGCATATCAAAGGTCTTCAGGACAATAGTTTCTTACGTGATGCCCATTCCCTCGAAATTTGAGGATGCTCGATCACCACGACTTTAGGAACTTTTAGTTTCTGGCCTTATAATAGAAACATAACTAAAAAAAATGATGATGGCAACTTATCGAATTAATATTTTAATTATAGCTGAACGCCAACCACCACAGTCAGCATCAGCAACAGCAACCCTACCAGCATCATAACCATCAACACTCCACACATTCTGCAAGGTATGATGCATCTGTAGATACTAATGTTATAAAGAAGAAACCTTTGTATTTTTGTATGTATGTATGTTTGCAACGAATAAACTCAAAAACTACTGGACCGATTTGACATGACTCTTCACTTTCCCGCCAAGAAGTCCCCTGATGATACCTTAAAAACATTGTTTAAAAGTATATTAATGTTTTCCTTTGATAAATTATATAATATTGCTGGTTTGATTGGTAATATATACAGAAGTCTCATAACATATTCAATGAAAAGTATCAAACATTTAACCCTTCATTGGAAAATCATTGGTGTTGATTTGAATTTGAGTAAATTGTTATAATTTTTGTTTTGTAAATAAATTTATATTTTTATTTAGTACATTTATTCCCTATGTCCCTGATAAGGGATAAAAGGATGGCATCATCATCATCACATTTATTTTTATGTAAAATATGCTTTATTTGTTTACAATATATTTTGTCTGTATTTTTGCATATTTTAGAGTAGTTTAATAGTAGCTTAAAATTCGCACAATACGTTGAGCATTTATTCTTGCCACAAAATATGAACATCTGTTTGCAAATTACAATATTCTCATGTAAAAATTCAGAAGAAACTCTTAATTGGAACTCGAGGCTACTATGCACACATGTTAAGAGTTTCCAAAAAGACATTGTCTGTTAATGATACAGTCATTAGCAGACATTCAACTTAATCATCAAGGAATCAAAATAATGTTTTGACCCCACTAGATATTTATGAATACACTTGAATAAGTGGGTTTCAGCTATATTCATGATTTGTTAGCAATTATACCTGTTTTGACAGTATTTACCTTTTTCCTTGCACAATAAAGCACTTGCCTCGTCTTTTGAACTTAGTGCTACGATCAGCTGTTAATTAGTCAGCAATGCGGGTGATTTACGGCTCGAAGGACCAATGTTCGCGTCTTGATTTTGCTAAACGAAATATCTTGCTGGTTCTTGATAAAGTAAAAGTTTTTGTTAATAGTAAAATGATGTTTATTTCGTAAACTTGATTACATATTATTTAATTGATATACGCTTGCTAACGTCGATATACCTTGATTGATAATTTGAGAGACATTATGAATGAATTTGAAAACGCTGAAGCGATGACCTGCGGAGAAACCGTACAAGTAAACAAACGTCTAACAAGCACGAAATTTAACACTCAACATCCAATTGTAGTTCACAGTTCGCTTACGCACTAGACTAGCACGCACCGCAAACTTACCTTTCAGAGCGAGAGCTCCCAAGCGATGGCTTTACTCATGTTGCTGTTTCGTACGCAGAGAGAGCGAGAGCCCTCTGCCGGCCCAAGTCGACTACGTCAACCGGGAGGCGTTACGTGACTACGCGAATCGCGACTCCCTGTGCGACGACTATGGGGATGACTACGCGAATAGGGACGCGATACGCGAGGCGCAACGGGAGAGGGAGCGCGAGCGGCAAGCCAACGAGTATAGGGAATATGTGAATGCGCCGTCCGCTTGGCAGCAGGATGGCGGCGATGATAACAGGAACACGCAGCGGCGGCTGACGGCCAGGAGTGAGTGTAAGTTTCTTGTTGACACTTATTTTGTTTTATAGTAATAGTTTCGATCAATTATTAGATAAAGGATCTAAGAATTAAAATGCATCTCGGAAGTTTTTTTTAGAGAGAGTTGCTGATTGCCTCAGACGGCATTTTCAGCTTCACCGGGCTTTTTTGGGGGCGGCGAGGAACGTAAAGGGTCCCTCAAGCCGTATGAAACGAATTACACATGTCTGTACCTGGTATAGAGCGCGTGTGAACCGGTTCTTCGTACCCTTGTTCTACGAGTACGGTGTCTTGGACCTAAGCTAGTGTGCATGTTTAGTGTATTCTGTAAATGTGTAGTGACATTTAGAGGATCGGGCGGGGATCTCGGAAGTGGTCCTGTTTGCTCATACCTATGCATTTAAATTTCGAATAACAAAATCTGAAAAAACATTGGGTAGCATCAACAACTTCAAATTACTGTGAACCTTAAATCTTAAACGTAAAGATTAAATAAAGGTGGCAAAATATTTTTACTTAATATTTACTGTCACAATCGCCACAAACGTCATTGAAGCGCCAAAGTCGCGTACCGTTTTTCATGCGCTCATCGGGAATCTAGTACATAATAGATCGAACTATACCGGTTGACTTTTTTATTACCGTCCAAACCTTCTGAGATGACTCCCGTGATACAAACGGACAACTCTTACTATTGGACCAACTCCCTAACATGAAAATACAATTCACCTGTTCCATACATTGTGGTCGAATGAATATTGATGTTTTGTATGGAACAGCTGAATTTTATTTTCTAATTAGGGAGTTGGTCCAACAGTAAGAGTTGTTCGTTTGTATCACAGGAGTCATCTCAGAAAGTTTGGACGGTGATAAAAAAGTCAAACTATCATGGTCATTTGCATTAGAGTAATATTAACGGGATTCTTATCGAATATTGAATACTCACAAGTAATAAATATGGTAAGAATTCCGTTAACAATTGCTGTAATAGTTAAGCTAATGCTCGGATTTGTAACGTTACATTACAGGCGAATGCTCCAGGTGAGGGAGCACCTTTGCGATTGAAATAAAATGCTAACGATTTATTTATCGTTCACACAGCTGTGAGCAACAACGTGTCCGCCGCGATGTCTCTAGTGTCCGAGCACGGCGCGAACAACTTCGCGACCATCAGGACGACGAGCATCGTCACGAAACAACAGAAGGAGCATAATCAGGTGTGGTGACTATTACTTACCTTAATATGTAGAATATGTAAAAATTATTTCGAGTAAATGCAAAAAACCAATTAAAAAGTTGAACTATTTTTTTCCGATTGTGTAATTCTTTTCAACATTTTTTTGAATCTATTGTTGGCCGTGATTTGTAAGTTTTTGTTTTTCAATAAGCAGGTGATAGTACCTACTTAGAACGACTTAAAATTTTATGTTTTATTTTATTCAGATTCACTTATATTCAAGTGTATATATAATCCTTCCTGACCTATGTAATCTTTTGCAAGCCACAGTCTGCTATATTCGACAAGCGTTACCGTGCCATGTACGCCAGTAATGTCAATGATCAGCAACACTAATGGTTTACAAATTCTACCTCATCATCAGCCATTACTAGTTCACTGCTGGACATAGGCCTCTCTAAGTACACGTCACTATCGTTACCTGACCATTCTTACCTTACCTACTTTACTGAGCATGATCCGCGGCTACTCTCATCCAGCTCTTGCCAGCCACCTTGCGAAGATCGTCGCTCCACCTAGTCTGAGGGCTACCTTTTTCCCTGAATCACTATTATTCTGTTTTTACTCTTAACACGAATGATTGACAATCAGCCCCCCCAACCGCCTGACTCTTTCGCTTTCGATCGCTAATAATAATAATATCGAATAATATAGAAGCCTATAGCTTTCGATATAGCTTTCATATTCCCTTCGAAATGACAAGATGACGCCTCCTCCTCGCCTCGCCTTCAAAGCGATCGAAAGCGAGAGAGTTAGGCGGTCGGCCCCCAGGGCTCTGCGAAGTATTTATGCTGTGGTGGTAAAAAATTAAGCTGTCAGCGATACATTGTAAAGAGTCCCCCCCTTTGCTCCAGGAGATGCACGAACAAATGTCCGGTTACAAGCGAATGCGGCGCGAGCACCAGGCGGCGCTTTTAAAGCTGGAAGAACGATGCAAAGCCGACGTGGACGCGCACAAAGCGCAACTGGATCGGGAGTACGATGCGCTGCTGCAGCAGTTGTCGCGGGAGCTGGAAAGGCTGCAGGTGACGATTCTATTTAATTATAAACGAGTATTGTGCTATGAATAAGGTCTAGATTATGGTATCTATGGCTCCTGAAATCCTGGTTGAAACCAATCTTGTTTACAATGAGGGTGAAAACGGTTTTTTTTTTTATCATATAAGTTTCAACTTAAAATATGATATTATTTTTTCTGTAAGAAACTTGCTGATATCCAAACCACTTCGTAAAACCGCACTGCTACGGACAGAAGTCTCGATAATATTTCTAGAACTACTTAACTTATTCTAATAATCTGAGAAGCGATCTATACTCGGCGCTCGTTTCGCCCTCTTTTTAGTTCTAACTAAGTAGGTAAGTAATAAAAAGATTAAAATTATTCCAGGGAATATTTCTAAGAATTTATTCTAAACAAATGACTTCTAACTTTACAGACGAAGCACGCCCAAGAGTTGGAGCGCAAACAGAAGCAGAACGCGGCGGCCGAGAAGAAACTCATAAAGGACATCACCGCGAGGCAGGAGCAGGAGCGCAAAGCGTTCGACACGCAGCGCAAGCGCGAGTACAAGGCCAACAAGGAGCGCTGGAAAAAGGAACTCAGCATGGACGACGCCACGCCCAAGCGGCAGCGGGACGCCACGCTACAGTGAGTTGGCACCTATTACATCACATCACCACGCTAAAGTTCCATTGTTAATGCCACCGATTTTGATACTAGTGTAACCCGAAATTCCAAAAATTTTCTATTCTACTATTAAAAATATCTCTCCTCAAGATCCAACTCCTTCCTCAAGGCCGGCAACGCATCTGCGATTACTTTGGTTTGGCGGGTGTCCATGGGTGGCGGTGACTACTTTCCATCAGGTGACCCGCCTGCTCGTTTCCTTCCTTTTAACAAAAAAAAATCCTACTTGGCGGTCGCAGGCGGAGATTGTACTATATCGCTCACCTGCCGCAACGCTTCTTTATAAAGTTTTGCCAAAACTAGTTCAAATTTCACGCTATCACTTTATTTTTGCAGCGCCATATTCGACTTGAAACGGCTGAGCCACATCCTTGGCATATCACTGTAGCTATTGACACTTATTTAAAGTAAAATTCGCCCTCGCTAGGTCCGCGTTTAAATTGAGTCGCCCACGTATCGGGGTCACCAGTTTAGTGGGTTTACCCTATGTAAATTATCAGAAGGAAAATAATAAAAATATTTAGTTCATTCACTGTGTTTATTCTTATTGTACACTGATATAACACAAGTACATTTTAGTAAGTAATTTATGTATAACAAATTAATATCAAAATGACCTAGCGAGGCGGTGCTCTGTAGACGACTGCCGGGCTCAACGGCCGCTACGCCGGCCGGGTTGCAGATTGCTGATACGATATATTGCAACATTGCAAGCCACTACAGTGTTTAGATATTTCTATTCGACAATCTGAAATACAGTAAAATTATGAAATAATTAGAAAAAAATATTTTATGAAGCGGTGTTTTTCTTGCGGGTATTAAGATCGACGCTTACAATAAATATGGTATTTACTATACAGGTTTAAATTATTGTCTTATGAGTCTATGGGTTGGCCTAACTCCGGCTAAATTTTTGGAATGTGAGGTTCGACTACAGTACTGGTGGTGAAACAAAAACCGGTATCAAAGTCGGTAGTATTAACAGCTCCATTTTATGTTTTGTCGTGGCTTAATAAGCAAATATTGTCTACCTATTCCGATCACAGAAATTACCGAACTAAAGTACTTAAAATTGTAGGTAAGTATATAATTTACCGCCAAATTTTGTGGCCAACAAATTACAAATAAGATAAGTATTGAGAAAATCGATGATCGGGATTTGAACCCACACCTGGCACTCTGGCAAACATGAAAAGTACTTTACTCGAGTTGTAAATATGAATAAAAGCCTCTTTGTACTCGCTCTACTCTCGCCCAGTAGTCAAAATTCGACCAATATTCATAAAATATATAATGTAATACAACACAATAATAAACATAAATTCCCGATGGCGCAGTGGTTAACGCGGCCGGGCGAGTGCTGAGGTTAAGCAACATTCGCAAAGGCCGGTCATGGGATAGGTGACCAAAAATTTATTATCTCGAGCTCTTCCGTGCTTCGGAAGACACGTTAAGCCGTTGGTCCCGGCTGCATTAGCAGTCGTTAACAACCACCGCACCGCACTGGGCCCGCGTGGTGGTTTATGGCTCGTTCTCCCTATCCATCCATAGGGAAGGCTCGTGCCCCAGCAGTGGGGACATAAATGAGCTGATGATGGTGAAACATAAATTTGATCTATCTGTACTTCTCCATATATTATGAATTTTAACTAAGTCAAATCTCACACTTTTTCGTCTCATACTTCTTTTCGTATTTTATACACTTATAAATACATAGATTATAAAATCATTTGTTTGTCCGTGTTACAGGTCGCAAAAGGACACCATGAAACAGGCCGAGGCGGCGGAAGAGGCGCGACTCATACGTTCGCAGCGCGAGTACTTGGAGCTGGAGTTGCGACGTTTCCGACGCCGCCGCATGCTAGCGCTGCACCATAAAGAGCAGGAGCTACTGCGAGAGGTAAGACTCATCTATACTATCTTTACTAATATTATAAAGAGGAAAGCTTTGTATTTTTGTATGTATGTATGTATGTATGTTAGCAACGAATAAACTCAAAAACTACTAGACCGATTTTAAAAATTCTTTCACTATTAGAATGCTACATCAGCGCTGAGTAACATAGGCTATATAAAAAAAATTAAAAAAGAAGAAATGCGGTACGAAGTCCGCCGGGTAAGCTAGTGCTAAATAAGTAGACCAACCAATAAATGAAGTCCACTGCAATAATGATCATGTCCAAAATTATTTTAATTTTAAGTTAGTGCGTTTTGACACGCATTTTGACATTATGCAAATGGAAATTATCATAGCGCCACAACAGACCAGCAGCCCCCCGATTCTTATAACAAAATCCGTAACGATATCGTAGCAACTTGAGGCTACTGAGGCCTTGTTCTGCCCTTCACCGTTGCTCAATATCGGTTGCAGGAGTTGAACAAGCGGCAGCAGCAGCTTGAGCAAGCGCACGCGATGCTGCTGCGGCACCACGAGAAGACGCAGGAGCTGGAGTACCGGCAGCAGAAAGGCGTGCACGCGCTAAGGTAAACTCCTTTTTGTTCTGTTTCCACTTCAATATTTATCACGGCCAATTACTACAAGAGGTTTATCTAAAGAGGAAATAAATAAATAGTTTCTATGTGCACGCCGTCGAAGGGTTGATGCAGTGTTTTTTTTTGCCGCCGCCACTAGCAATGGAAAAAGCCTCATCAATAGAAATGCCTAATGGAAATAGTAGGATACACCCGAATATTTATAAAATAAATTTGACAGTGTTGGATAGATTGATGTGTAGGCGTCTGAACGTGTGGCAAAAATTTTATTTATACCAATAACGCCTTTTTCTCTTTAGTCGAGGTCCTAGCGTCAGTAACAAGTATTAGGGTAGGCAAAATATTTGGCAGAATCTTCCCACCGAAATTGTACGTTTGGCAAAATTACTATTTTCGAAGTCTTCACTACTTTTAGGTGCTTTGCTGCAATTTTAAAGCCAATAAATTTTTGATAGTTTAATGGAAATAATTTATTTGTATTACAAAATAAATAGTTGTAACGCAAAATTATTATTTGGTCAGCAGAATTATACAATCGGTTAGCATATGAAATCCTTACTGTTGGTTAGGTTAAGTAATTTTTTTTTCCACTAGTCACGGAAGGGGGGAGCGGCAAAAGACTGCTGTTCAGAATTATATAAGTTGCAGACTGATTTAGAAATATTTGCTGAACATAAGTTGCTGCCCAACTAGCTGTTTTAGCTGATCGATTAAATTTTTTTGCTAATAAAAATACGAATACTTTGCTAACCGTTTAAATAACACCCTAGTTTAATTGTTTAGAAGGATGGACAAAATATATGTTAATTATAAGAAGAAAGAGCGACTGCGACGTGTCTTTCGGTTGGAATGATGATTCCTTAGATTTCATATGTGTGTCACATTGATTTTTTTAAATTAATTTATTTTTTGATAAAATTTATATGTTCTGTCAAACTGCTGAGCAGTCTGTCGGCAGTAGTTCTCGTACATTGTTTAACTTACTTGAATTTAGCTTACATTTTAGTCTTACAATAACATTATTATTAATACACCCGGCCGCTGTAAGTAATACATAACAACATGAATGAGTTTATAGTCTATTATTTATAGACTACTTTCATCTCTTTGTCGCTTCTTCTTTCCTTTCCTTCAATACTGTAAAAGACAAACATCTCAATCTCAATATCTCAAAGTTGACGACCTCCTTGGTCGAGTGGCTTGCACACCGGTTTTCATGGTGTCGCTATCTCTGAGGTCCCGGGTTCGATCCCCGGTCGGATCAATTTAGAAATACCTGTTTTTCTATATTGTTTCGGGTCTGGGTGTTTCCTATGTATAATAAGTATGTATTTAAGTATATTAAGTATGTTTATCCGTTGTCTAGTTAACCATATAACGAGTTTCTTAAGGAAGCTTTTCTTGGGGCTAGATAATTGGTGTGAGTGTGGGAAACATTTATTTATTTATTTATTTATTAATAAGCCTTTGTTACGTGTCCCAGGGAGGAGCAGCTGGCCAACCAGCACGCGACGGAGCTGGCCAACCAGCGCGAGTACATGCAGCGCGCCGAGCACGAGCTGCGCAAGAAGCACGCGCTGCAGCTCAAGCAGCAGCCCAAGAGCCTCAAGGTATACCAGCGATGCTGTTCTTTGGCCATACAACTGTCATGTAGTTGTACTGGATGTAAGCGAACATGTAAGAGCAAGCGATGTACATTTTACCTACCTTTGCCCAAAGGTGGGAGGAAATGGGTTAATTTGAAAATATAGTTTACTAATAGTTATATTATGAAGTTTCAAGTTTATCATTTATTAGTCTTTTTTATTATCAAGTTTCAAGTTTATCATTTACTAGTGAACCTCGCGGACTTCGTACCGCTTTGACAGTTTCAAAAGTCTGTCAAAATTTCAATAGACTAAAAATAAAACTACCAAATAGGTTCTATTTCCAACATCAAATCCAAGACCTAAGTAGTAAAGTATGTGTTTCATTCCTGTGGGAATATCGGGATAAAAACTATCCTATGTGTTAATCCAGGTCATAAACTATCTGTATGCTGAATTTCATCTAAATCCATCCAGCCGTTGCAGTGTTTCTTTTCAACTTTCGCATTTTTAATATTAGTGTAATTAGTCTTTTAGTTTCAGTCCATACCGAACAAAGCAGTTATTAGATTTTGTAATAAAATAATTTTATAACTTATCACAGACATGTAGTGTCTAAACGTTTATAAATTAATTTTTAATAATAAAAATATACTCTCTCATAAACTCTCAGGATGGGTGAGGCATCTTACGTTGAATATCTTAGGTCTTGCGACTTTTCAGACTTTTATGAAGAGATAAGATGTTACATTATTACTACTTTTTTTTTTGTATTGCCAACAGCAAAAAGAGATGCAAATCCGCAAGCAATTCAGGGAAACGTGTAAAATACAGACGCGCCAGTACAAGGCGTTGAAGGCGCAGATCCTTCAGATGACGGCCAAAGTACGTATCCTATTGCTTTATCTATACTAATATTATAAAGAGGAAACCTTTGTATTTTTGTATGTATGAATGTTAAAAACGATAAAACTCAAAAACTACTGGACCGATATACGCCCGATTTCAATAACCTATCTCTGGTAAGAGATAGGCCTATCTTAGTTTAGTTATCAAGCAACCGCTGTTATTTTCCGATAATTAATAGAAACTAGTGGTCGCCCAGTGGCCGAAATTCGACCGTAATTTAGGCTGCACGGATTGTATCCTAAGCAATAAAAAATTAAAAAGATAGAATGTGAGTTTGGATTGGCATTGACAGATTTCAGCCGCTCCTTTTCCATTTTTGAAAATTTTGAAAAGAGTATTTAAGTGTGTGTGTCAAATACATGGTAGTGTGTGTAATGTTTGTTTTATTGGTTTAATATATTTTTATGCATAATAAAAAATATTAACATTATATAATCCTTCTCTATATAAACTATAAGTGTGCGAAATTTCACATTTCCGTCCGCGCAATTTTCGTAAAAAGGGGTTACAAAGTTTTTGCTTCACGTATTAATATATAGATAACTAAGCAACAAAGCTCTAATAAGCCTATCTCTTGCTGAGGATAGGTTATTGAACCTCGCTGTTAAATAAATCTTTCACCATTAGAATGCTATATTAAGGCTGAGTAACATAGGCTATATTTAAAAAAAATGTCCACCAGCCGTGCGAAGCAAGGATGGGCCGCTAGTTCTTTATATACAAACTTTCGAACCTTATAATAATTATGTTTTTAAGAATAATGAGATTGTAAGTTTTAATTGCTTGTCTTTTGTATACCTAAACGTGTTTTATGTAATTTCTGTGGATTCAATGTTCTCGAGTGGACAACAAGGTGGACCGGCGATCTGGTGAAGGTCGCGGGCAGCCGCTGGATGCGAACAGCACAAAACCAGTCGTTTTGGAGATCCTTGGGGCCTTCCCCATTGTCTGCCTGCCTTTGTGCAGCAATGGAGAACAGCATTCCGGCTGAAATAAAGATGATGTATTTGCTGTTTGCCTTCCTATAAACCAGTGGTTTCCAACTGGTGGTCCGCGAGAGCATCGGTAATGGTCCGCGGGACATAACATAATTCATTCCAGAAAATAATTTTGAAAAAGGCAGTAATGTTAAGCAATGTTATTTTTTGATTCCTACACTATCGCCTACGCTATCTATTTGTTAATTCCTAGGTCCTAGGGTGGAACATGAAATGTTTCGCATCAGCATATTAAATATGCTAAGATAAATGTCACTACTGAACTTACTGAAACAATGAAGCTTAAACGTTCTTTTTAAATACAGTTTATGTGGTCCCTGCTAACAAATAAATTAGGAAAAGGGTCCATGGTCGGAGAAAGGTTGGGAACCACTGCTATAAACTAATGAAGTTTGTAGTCGTTTTTTGTTATCTAACGGGTAAACGCAGTGCCTTCATCTCACCTGATGTTCCGTGATGATAAAGCCAATGGTGGAAGTAAACTTCACCAGGAATCCTCAACTAGTGAGGCACTGATTATCTTATCTCTAGCTGCCGGAACACAACAACGCTACAAACATCGATGTTATAGTGACATTTTTAGATAAAATGGCGGTTGCCAGGCCGACAAACTTACCATCAACCAAACCGAGTACACAAACATGTAACCTCCGCTAGGAATCGAACCCGGGATCTATATAGTACTAACTCAACGTTTGTTTTCGTTGCAGGAGCAGCAGAAAGAGGTGATCAAGACCCTGAAAGACGAAAAGCGACGCAAGTTGGTACTGCTGGGTGAACAGTACGACCAGAGCATCACCGACATGCTGCAGAAGCAGACCGTGCGTCTCGACGAGAGCCAGATGGTACGCTTTTTACATATTTGTGTTGATTTGATTATGTCCATGCTTCTAGAAAGCGCAATGGAAGTATTCTTACTTTATATAGCGAAGCATTTAGAGCAATCTCGCATCTTAAGGGAAACAATCAGGCATGCGCTCCCAGAAAGCATATGTTTAAACGCCTGTTCGCGCCAGAAACGCGACGGTGCACTCATCCAAATAAAAGTTACGCCGGACAAGCCGACGGCAGAGCTAGTGTATGCTGACGGACCGCGCAACCTTCACTCCGCTGCATAGACGTGCAGTGTTCATTCCGCTCTGAGAGTTCTCACCGGTCGGCCCGCCCGTGAAGTCGCGTTCAGCACTGAATACTCGTGACATACCTACCGGCCGGTACACCCCTTCTAAAGTGCGTGTGCTCGTGTATGTGTGTGCGCGAAGAAATAAAGCGAATTCTACCAGCCCAAGCTCTAGCTCGCCAAGTAAGTCAGCTCCCATATGTCCCATCCTTCGTAATCCATCAGCTCCCGTCGCTGTATCGGCTGCCTTCCCGTCAGCCGATACAACTCCTGTATTTTGAATAGGATTGTGGCTCTAATCTTTTCCTTTTAGATGCGAGATTGCTTTAATTATGCTCTAAATGTTATCTATAGTTTTTAAAGTAAGGACATTTCCATTTTCTTTCTGGAAACATGGCACGATTTGTATATCAGTCACTAGTGGCATTTGAACCAATACGATGCAAACTTTAAAGCCGTCGTGAGGTAAGGTAGTGAGTGTAAGGTGTGACGTCAATTTAGTATACTGCGAAGCCGTTCCTTTATAGTTAGCTATACTGGTTACTGTTTAAAACGGTACGCAGTCCAGTAAACTGTCATCCATGTCATCATTTCTGGACGCTGTTGATCAGGTGATCAAAGCACTTAAGCACCTTACCTCGAAAATGCCAGAGCTAACAGTACAAAAATGGCGACGATTTATGACATCATATATTTCCCTAGGATACTGCGGCAGTATACTGTCAGTCCATAACGGAACAAATTTCTCACCAGTAAGAGCACTGGACAGTGCTCGCAGTGTATATCGGAACATACCTTTAGTCGACGTGTGCTTTGAGCTTAGTTGCGCTCTCAACCAACTGAGACGGCCGTCATAGAGTTTGCATTGCACTACAAAAACAATCTGACAATCGAGGAAAAAAAAAACGACATTGTACTCGAAAGACTTTCCAAGTGCCTTACAAATAAACAAAGAATAAGGTCCGAATAGTTATTCCGTGTTTTGTCTCTTTTACTCTAACTTAAAATGACGTTAATATGGCACGAACAAAACACGGAATAACTACTCGGACCTTATTCTTTGTTTATTTTTAAGGCACTAAATATATCGATATAAACTAGATAGACAGGTATTGGCATTATAAGAAAAACTGTATGTTAAGCACATTCTTTGTTCCTAGATGGAGTGCCAGCAGCTGAAGATGCAGCTGGAGCACGAGCTGGATATGCTGACCGCGTACCAGAGCAAGAGCAAGATGCAGGCCGAGGCGCAGCGCAACCGCGAGCGGCGGGAGCTGGAGGAAAGGGTCGCCGTCAGGAGGGCGCTGCTCGAGCAGAAGGTAGGCTGAAGGATATAGGCTTTTTGTTGTCTGGTGAAACTTAAAGTGAAAGTCACAGAAGAGAGATTATACAGAAAATCCTCTACCTTGTAATCGAAGGTTTGCCGCCGTTTTAATAGTTACACAAAATGCGTTCATTTTTAATCATGCCTTAACGTCTGGCGCACTTGATCGTAATCCCTATGTGCTCCGAATTCACTTACATGACCGTATGAACGTAATAAGATGACAACAAAATTATTAAGAAGATTGATTGTATTTACAATTGTTTCACTTTGATATAGTGTTCATTAATAATTCGTAATTGATATTCTTAAGTAGGGTTAGGGTAGATATTGGTATTTTGGGGTGAAACAACAGGCCAGTCTTCAGTGATTTAAAAATCTATAAGGAGTGATTTGCGTCGTATAATCTGTATCGGTAATTCGGTATTGTATTCGTATTCCTTGTATAGTTTACAATATTTTTTTTGATTCTATCGTTGTACATCTTAGTCATAGACAAAATATATTTACCACCAATTTAAGTCTCCATAGAGAGGATTACGTAGTTTGGCGACTACTAGTAATAATGTTTTCTATACTAATATTATAAAGAGGAAAGCTTTGTATTTATGTATGTTTGCATGCTTGCAACGAATAAACTCAAAAACTACTGGACCGATTTAAAAAAATTCTTTCACCATTAGAATGCTACATTAGCGCTGAGTAGCATAGGCTATATATTTAAAAAAGAATGCGCTACGGAGTCCGCCGGGTCAGCTAGTATTTAATAAAAGTACTTTTATTATATCTTTCTTTTTTCAATCTTTGAAAAACTACTGAACAGGGGTGATTCCTATGATATGGGGTCCTTCAAACGAGGCGTGAAGAGGCACCTTGTGGGCCGGCAGAGTGAGGGTAACTGATGCTGCGTTGTTTTCACGCTGCACCAGTTGTCGTCGCATCTGGATTCCATATTCACTTAACATCAGGTAAAATGGAGTCATTTGCCGTGCTACGTATAAAAAATAAAAAAAATAAAAAATATTGACCATCCATCCATCTTTTTTGTCGGTTGTCGTATTTGTCATAATCGCGTTTGAGAGTTGGTGAGATTGTTTGTAAAATAGTGTTGTGTTTGCCCCGCCAGATGGAGTCGGAGTGCGGGCAGTTCGTGGGCGACCGCGGCGAGCGCACGCGCCTGCTGCACGAGCGGCACGAGCGCGACCTGCACCACTTCGACAACGAGAGCGCAAGGCTCGGGTTCAGGTACCTGATTTATATGTTTTATACTGGTATGTCCCTCTGTAAATGGCAGTAGGACCGATCCGGGTCACCACGCCACCATTAATGCGGCAATGTAATCATCTTTGCAAAATATCACGTAACATTGACATCTTCGCAGACACCCCACATATTCAAGCGTCAAATACTGCAGTCCCTTGAAGTAACGCCAAATAATTAATGAACAGTTGCAATAAATTGTATTTGTGTTTTCGTTACTTGACTAACTTGTATTGGATAATGTATTTAAATAAATTTTTTTAGTCTACATTGCATTTCGTGGCAGCCTATAAGTAAAATTAGTAAAATTAAAATAAGTATAAGTAAAATTAGCTATAAGTAAAATTAGCCTATAAGTAAAATCAGAAAGAACATTAATAAGCTCAATGTCAGTACACTAAATATACACATTGATGGTGTAATCATAGAGCGGGTGGAAAAAGCCAAAAGTCTGGGTTTGACTTTTGACAGTTCTCTTAATTTCGAGACTCACATTGCAGAGTGTGCACGCAACTGTTTCTACAGGTTAAAGCTGTTATACAAAATAAGAAAATATTTATCAGAGCAACTTAAAATTGCGCTATGCGAGTCATTGGTTTTGTCCAGGCTCAATTACTGCGACACAGTCTATGGCCCATGTTTACTGGCAAGGACAGCCCGGCTCATACAAAAAGTGCAAAATGCGTGCGCGCGCTTTTGTTTCCACATTCCACCACGAACACATGTCACCCCCTTCCTAAACTCTGCCAACATACTGAAAATGGAAGCGCGCAGGCGTGTGCATCTGGCGTCCCAGTTGTTTGGTATCATCCACACGGGTGAGCCACAGTATCTCTTGGAGAAGCTGGAGCGGGCACAAGATCACTACAAGTACCCAAAAAGGTCCTGTACTCATGTGTTCTCAACTCCTAGACACCACTCTGTAGCATTTCGAGGTTCGTTCAGATTTGCCGCCTCTAAGTGCTGGAATGATCTTCCTCCTCCGTTGCGAGATCTAAGGACAAAGCAAACGCTAGTGAATCGCTTGAAGCGTCACTTAATGACGTTGCAAAATATGCAGCCTTAAAGACAAAACTAAAAATAATTAATTTTCATACCTTTTTTTTACATCCTAAGGCATCTTTGTTGTTGTTATTCTTTGTTTTGTTTTGTTTGTGCCACGTAGCAGTAATAAAATTGGTAAACATTATAATGTAAAAAATTTCCACAAATTTGTTGTTACAGTTTTGTGACAGTTGTTATTTTTATTTTTATTTTTCTATTCATACCCAATAGAAAGGGCTAAGGAGTTTTGGTTTTCTGCCAACGCTTGTGTTGTAAATTTTTTCTGTCTCTTTTGTTTCGATTGTATTTGTATTGTATGTGTTTCGAGTGTTGTATTTGTTAAAATCCTTGTATGTAAGTAAATGTATGTATGTTTTTAATAGTACCCAATTAATGTTTCGCACTCAACTCGCGCACCGGTGGGCGCCGGTGGCGGCAGGCTCCGCCAGAATACCAGCGTTGTTGCGATACGCTTCGTTCGCAACGACACAAGCTGAGGCGGGGTCCTGATTGACCTGTTGTTTGTTTTATGTTTTTTATTTTTATTTTATTTTGTATGTGTCATGTGGTCAATAAATGTTTCTCTCTCTCTCTCTCTCTAAAATGACACTTAGCTTAAGTCCATTTTTGTATGAAAACAATTTTGCTTTTATTTTATTGGTTGTCCAATTAAATAAAAATAAAAAATATACATACGACGGTTTACAACCAGGGATTGGTCCAACGGTTTCATTAATGCCGATCCGATCCGATCTGAACCCTCGGGGAATCTAGTAAGGCACGGGGACACGCCTTAGTGCGTGATGCCGTTCTCTCTAGAAAACCTCTGAAGGTGATTCGTTTCACACGTCTTGAGGAACCCTTTAAGTTTCTCACCGTCCCCAAAAACGCCCGGTGAAGCTGAAAATGCCGTCTGAGGCAATTGGCAAACTCTCCAAAAAAAAAAAGGTTTAATTAAATTCAAATTCAAAATTCAATCAATATTTATTTGGCGTAGCAGGCTTAAGTTCTAACAATAAAACTAATACATAAAGTTAAATATTTATAAAATATATTGAAAAAATTAAATACCTACCCGACCCAGCCAGGAATCGAACCTGGGTCTTCCGCAATCCGAGCGGCTGCACTGATCATTATTAGGGATGGCTGACGTAAGCACTGAATTTTTCACTGCTTTTTAGCGACAGTAGTGCCATCTATCTAACGGTTATTGCTACCGATTGCCTCTATGCAGATTCATCTTTACAGATAAAAAATATAAAAAGATATAAAATACCAATTACCACTTAGCAATAAATTAGCAATAATTAATAAGCAATTAGTACTTAAAAATAAAAAATAAAATTTACATAAAGTTAAAATTAAAATGCTACGACTAACTGGACTCCTAGGCATAAGTTGCAGCTTCAAGAAACTGCAACGCTGATTTTCAGAAGAACCCGTAATATGAGTGTGTGTGTGTGTGTAATCTTAAAAAATAATGCTATTAATAATAACAGATAGTAATAAAGTTTAAAATAATCACATAAGGCTTTGAAAGGCTTACCTACAGACTTAGGTAACTTAAAGTGTAACCATTTCAATGGGTAACCCCTTCAACTTGATAACCTTTTATTGCACAAAAAACACAAAGAGAAAAGTTTACAAACAATGGTGAGCAAAGGTGAAGCCTTTTTAGCTGGGTAACCCAAGGGTATAATCTCTCTTACTTCTTTATCACTTGCCATGTTAATTTGGAGTTGTAGTTTTACAGTGTTATGGTGCTTAATATCATAAAATTAAGCATCATAACACTGTAAAACTACCCGGTGAGTTCGCGGCAATTCTGAAAAGACTTGTTTAAACACGCAGTCCATATTTGATCCCGGCTGCATTAACAGTCGTTAACAACCACCGTACTGCACTGGACCCGCATGGTGGTTTATGGCCCGTTCTCGCTATCCATCCATAGGAAAGGCTAGTGCCCCAGCAGTGGGACATAAAATGAGCTGGTGATGTTAATTATGATGGAAAAAAATGAAAATGAAAAATTTTGTTGTCATAAACATAAGAAAAGAGAAATAAAAACAATACTGACTACAATTATTAATATATAACTAATTAACGTTAAAAGCAAAAATAAAATATAAAAATCAAAGTTTATTGGCAATGGGTACCAAGTCTCAGCAAGGTGCTGGTTTGATTGTAAGTGAGTGATTCTCTAACCACTATTACCGTTACAGCGCGATGGCGATAGCGGAAGGCAGCCGCGAGGGCTTTGGCGACGAAGAACAGTCACTTTCCGGCTCGATGCTGTCGCTGGCCCACAGCAACTCTTCGGCCAGCTTCCCCGCCGGCTCGCTGTAGTGTCCCTGAAGCTGTTGCCAACGCCAAACCCCCACAATGAAAGCACGGACGCGCCTAGTAAAACCAATTAGTAAGTTCACAATGAACGCTGGTACGCGTCTGACGTTTTATATCCGCGCCTTTATTGTGGCATAATTATTCCGATACCAAATTCACATTTTAAGTAACGATATTGCTATAATGTTAATGTAGCGTTTTTTAGCAGTGTCGTTACTTTTTTCGTTACGTAACGAACGGTTAGTTAATTTACCGGTCAAAATACTACCCAGGTATCGATACCAAGCATACCGTTACCTTTCCTGTTAACGTTATTTTCGTATGTTAGAGTAACGTTACTTAATATTTAACGTTATTCAAACGTTAGTAAGTTCACAATGAACAAGTCCGCAGCCGATATATTTCGTCCACGCTTTTATTGTGATCAAACCCCACAATGAAAGCGTGTACGCGGCGACGCGAAGTGAAACCAATAAGCTCATAATGAACGCAAGTTCGCGTCCAACGTTGTTGCCCGTGCTTTTATTGTGGTAGGACAAAAAAGGTTGCACATTGTAAGGCTCATTCTTGTCCGACCCTCGATTCACTTAACCATTCAGTGTGATGTTTATCTTATCCACTAGAAACAGTTAATGTCTACAAACTGTCAAATTTCCTCAGTAAACTTTGAACTTTATTTAAGATGTCATATGGTTGATTATATAATGAAGAAAATTGTCAGTTTTGGATAGGTTGATGTGTAAGCGTCTGTGTATGGCGATCTTTCATTGAACCCACTGTCGATGGTTGCACTTAACAATAAAACGGTAATTGTATGCACAGCCTACAATTACATTTCTAAATAAAGTACAAGCTGGCGGCCTTATTGCTAAAAGCTATCTCTACTGGGCTACCGAATATATGAGTAGTTTTTACACTCCAGTAAATAAAAATAAATTTAAAAACATAAAATACGAAGCTGATATTTACTTTTATCTTACCTTAGGCTGGGCTAATAATTTAAAACTATGGGCCGAGTACACCAAAATAAGTTGCCAAAAATTATAAAAAGTTAATTTTGAATATTAAATTGGTCATAAAGGCATGCCTAAAGATTAATGAAACTGGCCTAATTTAATGAAACTGTTTTCGTTGGCCACAATGCAATTTTGTACTTTATGTTGCATCATTTTCCCCATTCATTCCTAAATGTTATTTTATAACATTGTGTTTTTACCTCGTCAACTTTCCAACTTCTTATTTATCATAGAATAACGAATGCTCTCTAAAGTCACATTATAGGTGTTTTTGAACCTTTTATAATAACACGAAGGCCATTGGCAACAGCATTATGAATTCCACACTATATGTAAGTACTGTATCGCCCTCCCGCGTTGAGGCTGACTCGGCGCTTGAAGCCAAATTTTATTTCTAATTAACTTTTTGTTGTCTTCCAAACGTGCGTCAGTATTTACGTAGTCAGAGACGGTGGTTCGGAGGGGGGGCATTTCCTATTACACTATTAAGTTTATTGCACTCCATAATTGATACCACTGACGATGGTGACAGCGGTTCGTTCAGATCGCAGATGCTCGATGTTATTTATTATTGGATTCAAGTTTACCTTTCTATTGTAGTACCCAAAAATTTTATTCCTTATTTAATTTATATACTTTATAGTAGCGCAATTAAGGTCTCTGTTGCCTCGTCTGCGGTCCGAACTGATCACTATCTCTGTCGGTAAGTGCACCAGTGTGTTTCTGGTATTATTCTTTAGAACCATGGCCGGTCCGTTCGACCTTTGGATACGAAACTCCGAAGGCTCTGAAACACACACGTCACTTTAATTTAATAATACTCCACTGACCAGTATTTCTTTAATTTGGAATAGTAGATATTGTTTGTGCACTAGCGCGCGCCCGCGTAGGCCCGGAGCGTGCCAGAGACATACTGTTGTTAATTAAAAGTATATTTGTGTAATGTTAATGGAGAGGTTGTTCGCGAGTCTGTGTGCCGATAGTATGATGTTTTAAATGATAATGCAATGACGTGAGAACGAAACGCTTTTTTATTAGTATATTTATTCGCTGGTTAACTGTTCTGTCGCTTTTGATGACGTGTGAGGACAAACGACTTGTCTAAGTATGTTAATTAACTCCTAGCTCCAAAATTCAATAACTCTTTGATTCGACAGAATCGTGTCTGATACGATCTCTTAGACATAAGGATTTATTTTTTCTTATTTTAGTAAAAAATTTTGAACTAAAACCTTAGGCCGTCCATATGAGAAACGACGAAAGTCACAAAAACGACAGAGCGGGGCACCTTAGGAGGCACGTTTTAATAAAAAAAATATAAAAATCTAGTATTCTCGATCTACTCTTGTATAATATGTAGTTTATCGTATAAGTTTCTATAGTGGTTTTATCAAATTTTCCGTCTCGGCGCGTCGCCGCGTCGTCGCAGCGAGATGGAGTTTGAGTTGCCGTGAAATCGTCGAGTGTGGAGCACCCGGGTGCGGCTGAGCGCCGCGCGCGCCGCACGTTGCTTCGGCCAATGGAAATTATTATTTATAACATTAGATAGTCAAAATTCTAATATTCATATCATTAGATTTTACTTTAGGAACGGTTTTCGCTTGTGTATTCGTAAGTTGAATTCCTTTAACCGTATCGGACTGATCGTATTTGTTTATTGGCCTATTAAGTTTTGTCTGTTGTTGAAATTGATTGTACCGATGCCACAATGGTCGATATATTTACGTTACATATTGTTAGATTGTAAATTGTAACATGCTTTACTAAACGATATAACATACGTGCGGGTGCTGAATGTTGTGTAACCTACTGCCAATACGTTTTTTGTAAATATTAATATGTATTAACTAAATATTAGCTTGCACACGATTTGCCTTAACCGGCGCGACGCGCGGTGCTCAGTGTTTTGTATATAATGAACAATAATATAATTAAATGACTATTATACATAGTTTGTTACATTTTGTAAGGTGCAAATTGGATTCGTGTACATTTGAAATGCGATGCAACATCGACTTCTGCGCCGAGGTCTGCAAGTGCTATTTTTTTTGTCATTATTTAGTTTCGTATACACTATTGTATTTGAACTAAGCAACCAGTCATGTCTGTAGATGATTTTATATTATTTAATTTAATGTCGATTTTAGTCATAAAATCCAAATTTAGTTAATGCTATAATTCAAAAGTAATTTTTTACTTTAATAATTATATTATCTTTTCCTATATCACATTGCTTGTAAGCATCACATGATGTGATCGTACTGTATTATTTTGAGTCTGTTAGCCATTTATTTTATTTACTTTGTTTTCATATCTTGACGCCTAAAAAATATTAGGATAAATAAATTGTACGATATTAGTCTGAACTTTGCTATTCCCGTAAGAAGTTGTAGTACACGGTGTCATCGATATTTTTTTTTATATATTTGTGGTACATAAATCGAAACCTTATACCTGATGGCACTGTGGGTTTAGTTGGTTCAAATGAAGTAGCTCCTAAACTTTCTTCCTCCTGAACTGACCAAGTAAATGACAATAATCTCTAGACACAGCCCATCGACTGGTCATCTTGTCACTGTAAATACGTTTTAGGCAAGCGCATGTGCGGAGCGATGAGCACAGTCAAGTTTTCACATAGGAAAATATACCTAATGCATACACATGTCACAAATTATAACCGGGACGCGATCTGCTGTAACATTAATTTAAAGTAATCGTAAAGTCATCACAACGAACAATATCAAATTTTATTTTTTAACTATTATGTCCATCGCTGCGCTCCACAAAATTCTTAACAAAATCTGTAACCAAAGCACTATGGAATTGAATCGTAAGTTGTTACTCCGCTTGCTCGCAATAGAAGGTCGGTACTTAACATAGGCGTCGTAGTGAGCGTAGCGCCCGCCCGCCGCGCGGAAGCAGCGCGTTATTTTTTTAATTTAATTTTTGAATGGAGGTCTCCGCCGGCGAGCGCGGCATAGTGCTTAGGCGCAGTCTCCTCGTTCTTATCATCCACCAGTAGCTGTTCTAGAGTTAGTTCTCAGGTTCTTCAACAACCCGCCAGATTATTATTATTACATTATAGAAGTACCAAACTGTAGCTAGCTCACGTATTATGTAAATTGTAATTAAATAATTTTTATATTTTACCATTGTATAGACGTTTATCACTGATAGGTAGTTAGCGGCATTGTAAAGGTGTGACAAGGTGCGCGCGCGGCCGCCCCGTTTATATAGTTTTGCGATTGTTCGCGGCTCGCTCAGTGCACCGTTGTTGTTTTCTTTTATTTTTTTTGTTATATATTTAAATAACACAATGGTAGTTTTAATAATTATTATCATTAATTATTATATTGTAATATAATCTTATTAATGAAAAAAATCAAACTGAAATAAATAGAAAGGAAATCATACTTTGTAGTTTGTTTTGAATCCCCCGGATGTGGCGAGACCTGTACTACATACAGATGATTCTGCGATAAATAAGTTTAATTATACATTGATCTAAATGACAGAGTGTAATTATTATAATAGTATGTGTGTACACTAAGATCTTGATACGTCTATTACAAATATTTGTATTTAAAAATGTAACAAACCGGTCAAGAAAGATAGAAAACAGCCCAATAGACACAGCATGAAGTGAGTTTATTGGCAGGAGTCAGGGTCTCGTGTAAATCTGGCGATGATAAACTATTCTTATCAAGAGATCTAAACATATAACACGTCACAACACAAAGGTTCTGAGACAAAGGTAGTAGTTTTTTTCTTTTGAGGGTGTTTGCCGTTTACCTCGCGCGGCATTTTCAGCATCACCGAACTTGGGGGGGGGGGGTGGCGATGACGAGAAACAGGGTTCCTAAAGCCATGTGAAACGATACACCGTTACAGAAGGGAATTGTATCACGCACTAGTGCGTGTCCCGATTCCCTACTAGATTTTCCAAGGGGTTCGGATTGCATCGGGTGCAGAACAATTTTAGGGCGCCTCTAAAGGCTAGGACCTCGGCTTGGGATGTATTAAATGTAGTTCGGTACTCTGAAGAATATGAGGTTTGGTAGGTACTATATCTCGTGAACCTAGTTCACCTAGTGAGTGATCAATATTATTCGAGAACCTCGCCCTCACCAGTCTGACGTCACTCGGTACTTCTGCAACCGCCTCACGGTTGCAGAAGTACCAGAAGTCCAGCACGAACTTGTTACAAATGTAGTGAAGTATGTCCTAAAATAAAACAACATAGCAACTGTTTAAAAAATCTACTTCATCTATATTACACGTAAAAATAATAAACAAAAACAGATGTTGAACAACCAACAATGCAGAGTGATAAATTGCACTTTTGAATAGAGAAATACATAATGATTATCGTTTGATCTTAAAATACAATTCACACAAATAGTAAGATTTTATTATATTTATAAATGCTATCAAAATTAAAGAAAATACGAAATACATGACTGTTGTATATAAAAACACTAAATTACATATTTGTCACATCTTCACATTCGACCAGATAAGGAGTGCTATTTTTAAATCGATGGCAATGGTTCTCACTCTAGATATTAGGTACACTACAATTCTCGAACGGTACCGATAACAAACAAATTATAAATAATTAAAAAACGATAACTTTCTTAGTGTAATTGTCATTTTTCAACATCACCAATGATATCGAAAAATCGCATCCCAGGCCTTTGACAAAGTTGTACAAAAAAGTTGATGATAAACCTCTTTTTAATTTTAAAACGTGGACTTATGTTAAACCTGGTTTAAAACGGTTGATCTTTTTTATCAGCTTTAAACTAGGTTTAACTTGAGTTTAGGATAGTGAAGATGCGGGAAGGTATAAAAATAAATTACAACTCTGCTTATTATAAAGTATACTTACTTGATACGTGCGCACTACAAAAAAGAGGATTTACGTCATAGCTATTTTTAATTATTATTTTTAAAAATTAAACATAGTTAATGACTGTTTTCATTTTCGTTAAAAGTTTTGTGCATTCAACAAATCTGAACTAAAGCTACAATCGAAATCAATTCCTCGCCATATTACTGGTACATCATGGTCCAAAATACAGTATTTCTGATCAGGCATCTCCATGTAGTCTAATACTTTGATAGCTACAGAAAGAAAAAACAGATTTATAATATTAATTTGCATTTATAATGCATTCTTATAATGGACAATAAACCACCTGAAAGAAAAAAACTGTTTTGGCTCGTGAGTTTGTCGCTTTTTGTATATTGCTATTTCCTTACAGTTTTACGTCACAAGGTACAGAGCTAGTCAGTGCATAGCTAAAAATAATAATTCGTTTTGACATGATAATGCAAGACAGACTTACTACCTCAAAGTGTGATTCTCAATTGTTATGCGGGCCACAGACATTTTGCGCAAATATAAATTTTACTAGCATATAAACGTCCCACAGCTGGGCTCTAGCCTTCCCACATGAGGATATTGGGCCTTAACCCACCACGCTTTAACGATTGCCCTCATAGACCGAATATTGATAGTAGATCTGTAATTGCCATCTAAGATAAGAATCTTAGTGGGGCCTTCGACCCATCGGGATCTTTTGTGCAACCACTATTATCTAAGGATAACCAGCAGAACTAAAGGCTTCAAAGGGTCAATTCACATCAAGTGACAGCGGTGGGCGGCACAGCGGTCGGCAGTTTCACTGTCAAACCATTTCAAACCTTATCTCTATACATATAGACGCCGATTATTATTAATGATTACTTATAACCTAAATTTATTTAGTCCAAAACATGCTTATAACGCCACTGCTAAAGACTATTTTGCAATAGACAATTTTAGGTGCTTAGTAATCATTCATGATAATTGACGTATATGAGTACATGAGTAAATAGTGCGGCAGTAACGATATCGTTGCGGTTTTTGTTATGGGAATCGGGGGCACAAAATAAGAAGGACCCAGAAGGTAAGCTCACACACCGCGCTCGAGCAACGCCCATATAGACCTGGAATAGTCCGAGCGCAGCTTGTTGCGAGATTTCGTTTTTTTTTGAGATATTTTACTGATAGCCTAAAACGGCATTTTCAGTTTCACCGGGCTTTTTGGGGGCGAAGAGAAACTCAAAGGGTTCCTCAAGCCGTGTGAAACGAATCACCTTCGGAGGTTTTCTAGAGGGTACGTCATCACGCACTAGTGCGCGTCCCCGTGCCATTCTCCAAAGGGTTCGGATCGGGAGGCTGACCGCCTAAACTCGATTGCTTTCGATTGCTTTGGCTTCGTGTATAGTTTATGACGTTATTTAGCCACATGACGTTTAGCTTTATGACGTCATCTTAGTTATAGCTTTCGATATTGCTTTCAAAGTCGGTACGAAATGACAAGATGACGTCATAAACTATACACGTAGCCAAAGCAATCGAGTTAGGCGGTCGGGGGGCGGATCGGGGAACAAGATTCCGTGTCTGCGCGTTGCTAGAGCATGTTTGTAAGAAGCTTACGTTCTGCAGCCTCCTTATTGTGTGTCGGGGGCCTGGTGTTTACTGCGTGGGCGAGAACTCTGTGGGCTCTAGTATGCGGCAGTGCATCTCGCGGATGAGCGGCACCGTGTACGCGACGCACTCGTCCCAGCCGGGGTTGCGCCACGTGCTCTCGCGAGTCGCTCGACGAGCTTGCAGGTCGCTGTAGCCTGTCAAAGTCAAAAATCATTTATTTATTTATTTATTTATTGAGTATAACGTAGTGATTACTTGCTCAGTGCAACAGCCATACTTAACTTCTAATTTGACAATCTTACTAAGACTAAACATATCCGGCTAAAAAGTTGTCCACCGAAAAATAATAACAAAACCGCCCATAGAGGCAACTAGATATATTATGCTAGGCTTACAATTAATTTAACCTAATAATAGCAAACCGTCACTAGCAGTATTGAATATTAAGGAAACCATAATAGTACCTGCTTTATAATAATAATAATACACATATAATATAATTGAACTGAAACAAACAATTAAAATGAAATAAATATGTAAATATATGCAATTATATATAATTATATTAAAGTTTTCAATTATATTTAACATAAGCCTTCACAGGAACTTATTGACGTCAAAACAATGACGTTTTATAAATAGACGCGTCATACGCCTACATTAATGTAATACAAAACAGCTTAAATTTTACTTTACCTTTACATACGATTCTGCAATACGTAAAGAAAGGGACAAAATATAAAAGCCAACATGTCTTATGCCTGTGGTTAAAAAGAGATGAATGCATTTTTGTTACAAATATATTGCTATGACACTGAACGGTGCGTGACTGACTCAACACGGGACAATTGTCTTACAAATGCGGGACCATTGTAAGGCGCGTATAACGCATCTTCAAAATATCATTGCGTCAAAACTATAAAATTAAGACTAAAATTTTTTTTTAGACTAAGCTACTGAATCTGTTCGGATTTTTGGAAAGCCTTCGACCGAGAAGAGCTGGCAAGAAACTCAGGAGGCTTATTTCTTTTTCTCCATCTTTTCAACCAAATTACAATCATGTTATATAATATACAAAATTTGTATAATTTTGTACCCGAGAAGATAATAAAAGTATGAATGATAAATATCTGTTGTCAGAACACGGAACTAATTAGCTCATGGTCTTACAACCGATTGCAAGTAGAGAAAGAGATATTAAAACATATTTATGTTGTGTTTTCATGTAGTATTTACGGGAGCTACGTAATAGTTTGGGTACGACTGTGTAAATAAAATTAGCATTAAATATAAATAACGTTAAAAAAAATTGTTTTAAAAAGTTACATTGTTACACATATTTCCGTCCCATTTCACGAAATCACTCTCACAAATTGCTTATATAGAAAAAGAAAAGAAAAGATGTTACACATCAATAATAACAATATGCAATGGCTAAGGCTAAGAAAGAGTAAGTGACAAAGAGAGGAAATTTAAAGAAGGAAAGCCGCCCTTTAAAAAAATTGTGCAATCCAAGAACCGACAACCACAAACCATGTTAATTTGCCATAGCCTTACATTTATGCATGGTTCGACTGCATCTTAAAGTTAAAAATAATATAGAGAGTAAATACTTACACCAGATGTGATGTACATTGTAGAGGCGGCCGATCTGCGAGAAGTACCCGGCGAAGGCCTCGTTCTGCGCGCGCCGGTACGTCAGCCCGCGCGCCCAGTTGTTGCCCCACTCGATCATCGTGCCCGGCTTCAGGCTGGTAGCAACGTGGAAATGAGTTGATCGAACATCAGCCAGCCAGGTGTTCGCAGATATGAGGCGAATATAACATTATTGAGTGATAATAATCGGGACCAACGGCTTCACATCTCATCAGCGGCGAGCACTGATCAGTGTACTTTCAGCAGGGTTTACCCTGCGATCAATTATGTACAAGATTCCCGATGAGCGCTTGAAAAACATCTGAAAAACGGTACGCGACTTTGAGCCACGGAGCCACAATGACGTTTGTGACGATGACAGTAAATATTAAGTACTAATATTGTGCAACCTTCATTTAATCTTTATTTTTAAGGCGAAGGGTAAGGCACACTAGCGCCGCTAATGGATTTAATTTGATAACTGCTAAACTGGATTGTTTTTCAAACATTGCGGACCTTCCGACACTAGGCAAACATCTATAATTTATTAATTGTGCACTACTTTTAGGTTTGTTTTTGTATTCATTCGCTAACACCAAAAATGGCCATTGTTAGTGAATAAATGCGATAGCCCGTTTTGTGAATAAACCACGCAACAAAAATTAGTGCACAATTATTAAATAAATGCTATGGATGCTTTCCTGTTATCGGACGGTACGCAATGTTTAAAAAAAAGATCCGGTCCGTTAGTAATTGTCAAATTATCAATTGGTGGCGCTAGTGTGCCTTACCCTTCGCCTTAAGAGGGTGCAGCGCGGAATTTGAAAATTTACGTGTTTTTAAGTCACTGGTGCTAGGCGCTGAATAGGTCTTATACATTAAAAGGACTAGTGTAGGTTAGCTTGATCCTTTCACAAGGTCGTGGTTGTCTTGGAATTTGAAACAAATACCCAGAAATTGCATAAACAATACGTAAAATAATGATATCTAAAAACTTATTTCTTCAGAAATTTTGTAAATATAGCACAAATGAAACAATGATCCGACATCAAAATGTTTGTATTGATATTCCGCAGGTCACTGTTGTCTTATTTTTCAATTAAAAAACATGAATATGAAAATATTAAGACTTTTATTATTTTTTACCCAAACGCCTATGATTTTACGAAAGTAAACATTGCTCTAATTAAATCACCAGCCTACTCTATACAGATATTAGTGTGCGTGCGTATTCTTGTCGTGCGCCGTTGTCACACCACTGCCACGCGCCGCTCGCTCGCTATCATAAAGAAACTTGAAACTCGCAGTTTTGCGTCCGCGCTGCACCCCCTTAAGATGTACGGTTCATAGTAATCTGAAGTTGTTGATGCTATCCAATGTTTTTTCAGTTTTTGTTATTCGAAATTTAAATAGGTATGAGCAAACAGCACCACTTTCGAGATGCAATTTTGTTCCGGATCCTTTAGGTATCTATTACATCATCGATCGAAGTTTTTCACTATCGCCTTGGGCATCGACAAAATTCTATTGTGTCTGTATGTTTATTTGTTTATTATGATATGACTGTACGAGTATGTACAGTCGGCGGCAGATCAACCTACCCAAAACTGTCAAATTTCTACAATCAATTTTGAGCTTTATTGTTTGGTTATAAGGATCAATATATTGGAGAAATTTGACAGATTTGGGGAGGTTAATCTGCCGTCGTGTGTACATACATTTTGCACATTGCTGTATTAAAAAGGGTTAGATCAGGTTAATTTTTATTTAATTTTTTTTAATTTAGTCTAGCGTTTTCAGGTAAGGATAATTAAATTTCTGCAACTTCGCCATACTGGATGGGTAACCAAATAAAAATCTTGTTTCTTTTATTTGGAAAAGTATAGGCTAATACGGCTGTTGGCTATGGCCTTCACAAGGTAATCACATTGCCAGTGTAGTGGGATTCGGCTCGATCTTGAGAAGAAGAAAATTGAAGAGTTTGGTTACGATACTCTCAAATATGTTAAGGTAAGGAGCTCAGCCGAAAGAGGTTTATGGGTTAATGAGGATAATGATGGTAAGTTACCTGTAAGATCTGATCTCGTAGATGTTTTTGGGCTCGCGCGGCTCACCGTTGGGCCAGAAGCTGAACGCGAGCAGGTACTGCAGGTGGCGGGACCGCACGAAGTTGCCGCGCTCCTTCTCTAGGGCGACGTAATCCTATGACAGATAATCACATCACAGTTTTGGAAATTTTATTGCTCTTTTTTTTACAGATTACGTGAACCACAGATTGGAATGACGTTTTGAAAACTTTACAAAACAAATGACATGTTAAATTAAATACAAGTAAATTTGTTATAAGTGGTTCATTTAAATATTTTGTGTTATTAAAACTATATGAGACTAGCAGTTTTCGCAAAATTCTTAACATATAAAACAAATGATATGTAAAATTAAATGCGAATAAATTAGTTTTAAATAAGTGTTTTATTTTAAAAAAAATGTGTTATATAACTATACAAGATCTATTATTATCTATTATCATCTATTACTCTGCTGCTGTTTGGGGTAATGTTGGTAATCTTTATTTTATTTCAGAGGTCAGTCAGGTGTTCATCGATGTACAATAGCCACCTCAATAGTCTAATGTTTAAATCATCATTCTCAATCCTAGAGTTCTCTGGTTTGATTCCCAGCTGGGGGTTGTTTTCGATAGTTGGTAAGGAATAAGATAAGACTGTTTCTTTTTATTTATAACTTGCTCTGACCACAATTAAAGAAAATTTATTCATTTATATACTTTTCCTCAATGGTTGAGGATTTGGCATAAAGTGCACTTTTACCTTCAGCCTATTGGCACTTTACCATCAGATGAGTTAAATGCCAAGAAGTTAAGTTCAGCGTTTGATTTCCAGTTCTGTCTTAAGCAGTTATGAATATTAGAAACACATCAACTACTTACAGGGTTCGTTTTGAACACAATTTTCGCTTTGTCGATCTTCTCGAAGCCACCTACGTAGCGCCACAAGTGCAGCGCCTGATCCATATCGCCCACCGACACCGTCCATGATCCTACCAGTTCGCATCCCAGCTCCGGCTTACGGGAGTGGACAAACTCCACTGACTTTTTGCTGTAATACAAGACTTTATATTTAAAAATAGCATTGTCTCCATTTCACTTGATGTTAAGTGTATATAGAATCCAGATGCGACGACAACTGGTGCAGCGTGAACACAACACAGCATCAGTTACCCTCACTCTGCCGGCCCGCAAGGTGCATCTTCATGCCTCGTTTGAAGGACCCATATCATAGGAAGGAGGGAAAACGTGTGCTGGCTGTAATAATAAAGCTTTAGTGGCCGAGTGATAAAGCCCTTGTTCAGATACCTGAAAGGTCCTGGGTTCAATTCCCTGGTCAGGCAGTGTGTTTCGGATTTTTCGATGCACAGCCCGAATTTGTGATCACCAACCAACCCGCATTTGGCAAGCGTGGTGATTAAGCCATTACCCATCAAACTTGATTTTAATGATAGAGGCCTTTGCCTAGCAGTGGGACAGTTATAGGATTTTTACTTTACCTAGTTACTTAGTAATAAATTAATGTTAGAAACAAAACATTGTGATTCAAGAGTTTAATAATATGTCAATCTAATTCTGACATTATCAGTTTATTGAGATAAAGAATAATATGTAAAAAGAAAAGATTAGGACATTCATATTAGGACACAAAGACAAAACAGTTTGTTAAGTTAATGCATGGTTAATGCTAAAATTACTTTGACAACTTGTCTTTTTTATGTTTGTTAGCCATCAAAAGAGTTTAGAGGATGTCTGGTTTTTTTTTTGGAGAGATTGCTGATTGCCTCAGATGGTATTTTCAGCTTCAACGGGCTTGCTTGGGGGCGGTGACAACCTTAAAGGGCTCCTCAAGCCGTGTGAAACGAATCATCTTTGGAGGTTTTTAGAGTCCTACTAGATTCTCCGAAGGGTTTGGATCGGATCGGGGAGCGGAACCACCCGAAGGCGCCTCTAAAGGCTCGGACCTCGGCTCGGGTAGACCGGGCCGTGGAGGAGGAGAGAAGCGCCCAGGTACATGTCTGTACTTTGTATAGAGCGCGTGTGAACCAGTTCTTCGTACCCTTGTTCTACGAGTATGGTGTCTTGGACCTATACTAGTGTGCATATTTAATGTATTCTGTAAATGTGTAATGTCATTTAGAGAATCGGGCGGGGATGTCTGATGGAATACCACAGCTGCCTCTGAATGCTGGCAACACCAACAGTATAACATGTTAACACAAGTAGCTGATTGTGAAGCTTCACTTCTGTCTCTACACCCTGTAATTTCACTGGATGACTGGATACACATTAAATGAGCCAGAGATTTCAAAATGATAAGCTACAATAATGTGTGAGATAAATGTAAATCAACCTAAAACAAATGTTTTGTTTGAAGATATTTAAAACAATATAACACAAAAACCTTATTTGTAAGGTTTATTTGTGCAGGAGATACACTCTTAACCCGTCCCGCACTGTAGGTATAATTAGCGGGCCACCTTGTGTACGACCATGCGTTCACAGGGCGCGCGAGGACTTAATGCCCTCCAATTAAAATAGATGCAAACAATAGTAGGTATTCTTTTTTTTTTAAACAAAATTCTAGTATGCTAATAATCCCTTCTTTATTAAACAATAAATTAATACAAATTTATTCAGTTTTCTTTTTTTCATCATTTTAACATGATGCTTTTTAAGGTTTCTTGAGCAATGAGATCCAGATATTTAACATAAAACTAGTGGCCACCCATAATCTTGTTAGAAGTACACCTATATCCTGTGATTGTTGATCCGAATGGAGTTTTAAACATAATTAGATTGCCAGATTTAAATTTTGTAGGCTTATTGTTCTTAATATTTTTGGTCAGTCAGTATTTTTCTATTATATAAATAGATTTTGAACATTGTTGTTATTGTGATATGATGTAATATGCATACTAATAATATGACTTCATATTACAATAAAAATACCAATTCAAATTATGTTTAGAATATGGTGCTACTTTTAAGACAAGGGGGAACTATGAGACCTGTGAAGTTAATTGCTATTTATTCTGCTAAAAGTATATAGCACTCAATTTACCCAAATTATGTTTTATAAAAAACAAACAACACAAGAAACCCTTAACTCAAAGGTCACTCCAAGATAATAGCGTCAATGTAAACAAGCGCCAGTTATATACCTCAACTAAAGACCTGTTAACTGATCTATTTGCAGAATGTTGCATAACGGCAATTTATTTGCCGGGCGGCGTAAATTATGTAAGGCGTACTATAAATGTAAACGTACTAGTTCTGCAAGTATTTATCGACGGAGTCCGGCCTTATGTTATGCGTATGGAGTGCGTATATAATCTCCTTGTCGCTAAGCATACGGCTGTGGGATTCTTTCGTGGGCTCTATCCTCCGCACCAGCAGCTTGGAAAGCCAACCATCGTCGGCATTGAAACGTTCACTTGTTGTGCTGATCAACCTACAAAAATAACTTTCGCTTTAATTCTTCTTGTTCCAAATTTAAAACTAACACTGTAAATATTCTAAAACTTAACACAACCTTATATTCTTCGGTGCATAGGTACACAAACTTAGTGCTCTAGTTAGAGACTTCATAATTATTATTAAATTTATATACTTTTGTATAAAATAACTACTTCCACTGTTTCAAAGTAAAATTAGGCTGATGATATTGAAAAGATACTTGTTATCAATTGACAAAATGACTTGAAGGTTAACTTGAAAATAGATTTGGACAAGTACTGACATCTATCGTGCTTGACCTTAAATTAATTTAGAATGTCATTTTACAACAACACATAAAATGGAACGGTGTGATAGCCTAGAAAATTGTCTACATGAAAAAGAGATTTATAGAAAGTTGAACATGAGCACAGAATACAAAATAGTACACATGAGTTATTAACCAAATAAATAAATCCGAAGATTATTTACAGTAAACAGCAATAATTTATAAATAATTAATCTTATCTATTAGAAACGATATAAGTTCGTACAACGGAACGTGAGAAACATTTTTTTTGTTTTCGAGAACAATAAGCAAAGGTTGTTAAAAAACACATTCTTTTCTAATTATGAATAACAATTTCATTGTAATATGTTCTTTAAGTTGCTTTTTATAAAAATTAACAGGCAAACTAAATATTAAATATTTTTTTTAAGTTTCATAGCGGTTAATGTAACTCACTAATGATTCAAAGCAACATAATATGTTACTAGAAAAGGAATGTACGCCTTCAACTGACATGACAGACAGACAATGACTGATGAGTGATGGTTGACAATTGACATTGATGACATTTCTGCGAAGTGCGATTGCAAAAGTGTCATTTATTTACCTAAGTGTTTTTTGTTTTACTATAAAAAAGAACTGTGTTATTCGTTCAAGGTGCCTTTTTTTGAGACTAACATCGGCAAAACCTCGTTATGGGTAAGTAGCCGCCGCTAAGATCGAAAATGTATTGTGTACATTAAGTTTGTTTGTAATGGTGGGCGGTGTTGTCACTGGAACCAAGTACCGTTGTTGACTAGTTATGCCTTTCTATGCAGCATCAAGCGAGGTGACGAAGCTTCAACAGCACTTAGCGCTGCTGAAGGAGGAGTACAGCAAACTGCAGAGTCACTGCGCGGATGTTGAACGGAAGTACACTCTGGTGGCCGCGTCCGCCGGTGACTTGAGCGAGACTAGCTTCGTAGCCCGTCTCCTTATGACAGTGGCTACGCTATACGGCAGAGAGACGTACTCCGACATCTCTATCAAGTTGCTCAGCAAGTCTATGCCTGGACACAAGTTTGTCTTGAATGCCCGATCCGATGATTGGAATGAAGAAGCCTTGAAAGACCTGGACGAACTAGGTATGTTAATTATTAACTCTTAGGTCAATTAATCTTAATACTTAAGTTTTTATAGTACTCTTAGTTGTATCAAACATATCTTACAATTATAAAACTTACTGTTTGATTATGAAATCCTTGGCTGATGTTGTGAGTCGGATGTTAATGATTGAAATTTGATTGCTTTTTTTTTTAGACTGTTTATATATTAAAAATACCTGTTATTATGATTTCAGACTGGTCCAACTTACCTGATGATATAGGGGCAGCTCTACTCAAATGGCTTTACACAGATGTTGTAGATCTTACGAGAGGCGACATGTTTGCACTGCAACTCATGAAATCTGCAGCTAGTTTCAAACTCCATGGCCTGGTCGGCAAATGTGAACAAGCTCTTATAGCTACTGTTGGTGTGAGGTATGTAAATAATTAAAAATAATATTGCATCATTATTTGCCAAGACAAATGAAACCATATTCCATTGACCTAAGATATAGTTATTAATGTTTGAAATGCTGTTTCAAATAGGTTTTATAAATTCTGCATGCCAACCTAGTTGTTTTAAAAGCTGTTATTTATTGAGTGACTTTGTTAGAAGTTCTCTGCCGTGATTGCCAGTTAAATAAATATAAAATGATCAAACTATTCCATCATCTAAATTTTAATAGTCCACTGCTACCTGTCTTGTGACATGGAACTATTGACTTTTTTGACAAATTACAATAGGTTGTAATTTGACTAAGAACTCATTTTGTAGTAGGCCACAAACTGTCAAATTTCTTCAATACATTTTCTACCATATAACTTAGGTATAAAGTTCAAAGTGTATTGAGAAAGGAAGGAATGAGGATTAGGAGGAGGAGGAGGAAGTTTGACAGCTTGTGGTCGGTTGATGTGCAGGCGTGTGTACATACAATAGAAATCCCTGAAATTTATTATAATTTGTTTTTTATTTCCTTACTTCTATATATGTTGCTTTGCATCTTAAATTTCTAACCTTCATTTACTGTTTTATGAAACTTTGTTTGTTTGTAATAAGTTCATTATGTATATGTAAGTGTAACGTCCTTTGGCTGAGATGATGATGATGATGATGATGATGATGATGATGATGATGATGATGATGATGATGTAAGTGCATCATGAAACAAATTGGAGGGCCTGAATTTTTTTATTAGATGAAAATAGTACTACTATTTAATGTTGATAAGCAATATAAGTAACTTTCTTTTTACCAAGTTTATTTCTGTTTCAGATCCTGTGTAAAATTTTACTCGGCTGCTGATGAAATTGGCGCTACTGCACTTAAGGAGCACTGTTCTGGACTGATATCAGCACACTGGGATGATCTCACAGGTATTCCTACCTACCAACATTGCTTTTATATATGTTATGGACCAAGTAATAAATTGGGGCATTTTTCTTAATGCACGGGCATTATGAATAATG
This sequence comes from Eudonia mercurella, assembly GCA_963082485.1. NCBI lineage: Eukaryota > Metazoa > Arthropoda > Insecta > Lepidoptera > Crambidae > Eudonia > Eudonia mercurella. The sequence continues at coordinate 4,435,225 of OY720044.1, forward strand.
ACAAGCTACTTAGGGTGAAGTAAATAATTTTAATTTGTACTTCCTTATTTATCACATTGCAGACATTATGAATGTTGCCATGTGGTTTTTGGGTAATCTGATAATATCCTGTGTATTTTACATTGCCTAATGTATGTCTTACTGGCCAAGTAACCATTATATTAAATTAAATTGATTACTAGATCTTTGTCAATTTGACGTATTTGTGATATGTAATTGTGTAAAAAAAACAGTAACAAAACCTGGTTTTAATTACTCTGCCCTTATGTGATAAACATTATAAAGAATGCCCGGACGATTTGATTATTTCGATAGTTGTAATCACACTGCCCTGCCAAATATTAGCCATTATTCAAACTGCGCGGGCATTTTTTATAATGCCCTATTAATCACTTGGTCCATAACATATACAAACAACTGCACTAGATTACCACAAACAATTTTGGATAGTCTAATCTTAATGTACAGCATATACTATAGCCTTAGGTATGTATATTATACCTACCTGCTATACATAAGACAATTGTGCAAGTGGTATCTAGTAAGGAAATTAGAATAATTATAGCTAGGCATAGCTATCTATAATTATATAATTCTATAGGATATCAACCAACCACTTAAAGTGCCTAACAAAGCATGGTGGAGCTTGAGATATTTTACTTTGGTCACCCATCCGATGACCCGGCCTAGTGAAAGTTACTTAACTTTCAAGACGGCTGCTCTTAAGCCTTGCACCATTGAGTTCCTAACCTAATGGCTATTACGCTCTTTTGTTATGACAAACTTAGGTCCTGAAAATAATACGATTGCAAGCCGTCAACGCGCGGCTGCGTTCCACACTACAGTGGATATATTTAAACAAAATAAATATTGGTTTAAAACATTTGTGCAAACCAAACTACGTTGAATGTTGTTAAGGAACAGTTTCATGCGCCATAATCAAGATGGCTAAAAGTATGGTAATAATCCCTATAACTAACTGACGTTTGTTTTTGTCGATAACGCCGACTACTCCCTACGCTAGGCAGAAACCTTACATACCAAAGGTTAGACCACATAACAACTTGTTTCAAACTCTATGGAGAAGACGCTGTGTCGCTCCCGCTGTCTGTACGCTTAGATCTTTTAAACTACACAATGCATTTTAATTCAGTTTTCAGCAATATATAAGAGTGATTGAAAAGGAAGGTTTATATGTATAATACATGCATATAATTGGACCCGGTAGGTGGCGCTGCTATAGGGTTATATAGGATACGGGTGTTCACTCAAGCGGACGAAGTCGTGAGCGGGCGGGCCGCTTGTTATAAATAAAACACGGTTGTCGTCTACTCTGTGGAGTGAGGGCTAGATTAAAAACATTTCCTTTTCCCACAGGAGAGGACTTTGCCCACATGTCTTCAGCGTTGCTGTACCGCATGCTGAAGAGCAAGACTTCCCAGCCGCTGCATGGAGCAGTGCGGCTACTGAGGGAAGACGTTGTGTTCCTCTGCCTCGTCGAGAACCATGCTAATGTGAGTACATATGAAATAGATAATAATACTTACCGTTCGGCCACGACCTGTAGCGTTAGCGACGCGGCTAGGTGATATGTAGTTCACTGTTGACTATGACTATCGTAATATACTAAAAATACGCGCGATGAACTAAAAATCCGCTCGCCGCGTTGCAAGACGCAAGACGCTCGTTACTCTTAGCCTCCATTTCACTTTTTTCTTTCGACTGGAGGTACGCCTTGCTCGTACCTCTGCGACCAGGGAGACGCAGATGGTTATGTGAGACTCTCCTCCCGACTCCTCATTGTCCACCAGTCCCTAAAGACTAGGCTGGACACAGGAGGAAAGGAGATATATCCCCAAAAAAATCTAATACATCCCTTTTCTCTCTGCCACCTGCATGCCCTAAATGCATTACTATTTATGTTACTATGTATATGGAAACCATCTCGAAAGTGCGATGCAGTCAGTTTTCCAACTATTGAGATACATAAACTAACATAGGCTGTAATAATTTTTAATACAATAAACTAGTTAGATTAAATAATAAATAAATTAAAATTCATACATTTTAAATAATGTAAGTAGTTTGTATCCAAAAGACAATGATAATAAACACGATGGTTCGTGTCAAAATAAGCACTAGCTCTAATTTGGGGGACATGTAGAAGGCAGTCTAGAATACGGTAAAAATCTATATATTAATACGTGAAGGAAAAACTTTGTACCCGGTTTTACAAAAATTGCGCGGATGGAGGAGTATGAAATTTCGCACACTTATTATTTATAAAGAGAAGGTTATCTGAATGTTTTTTTTTATTATGTATAAAAAATACATTAAATCAACAAAAACAACATTACACACACTACAATGTATTTGACACACGTGTATTGTTTTTTTTTTTTTAATCTTAATTAATGGCTTCGCGTTTAGCATTTAGCCAATTTCAAGTATTTTTAATTATTAGTAATACATAAATAAACAATATTTCTTTTCTGTATGATGATGATGAATGATAATAGAAATGAGAAGTGAGAAATGATATACCCCCAACCCCTCGAGTATCTCAGTAAAGATGTGGGGCTTTACTAAGTCCTCGGGCGGACGTCTTGAGAGAATTTGAAAAGTGACGTTGCACTGTTTTGTTTTATTTGCCAACACTCGTGCACACTCACGAACACTTAACGGTTAATAATCCACCATTATTTCACATTAATATTCGATATAACACAAATTTTCGAAAATAAAACAAAACCGCAGACATGACTCTTCACTTTCCCGCCAAGAAGTCCCACGTGTATTGTTTGTCTTTAATGCCGCCGACATCTGTCAATGTCAATCCAAACTCACATTCTTTTTTTAATTTTTCATTGCTTAGGATACAATCCGTGCAGCCTTAATAAAATTACGGTCGAATTTCCACCACTGGGCGGCCACTAGTATTAATAAAAAAACGCTTGTTACGGCACGGTCCCATGTTTAACGCCGCGAATTGTGACGATTTGTGACTTAAAGAAAAATAACTCTTCTTAACTAGGGTTCGAACCCAGGACCTCACAGAGATAAGATGTCTTTGTAGGTGGCCAAGCAGGTTTCAAATCTAGCAATTTCACCAACCAAAACGTACATCCTATCGTAGCTATGCCATAAGTTACCGTTCGGGACTTTATTCGACAACTGCGGTTTAAGCACATCACGTCAACACATGTATATTTTATGTACTACTTACAAATTGTAGAAAAGGAAGTTGGCTGCTTAATCGATACTTTTTGTTCAAATAGTCGGACATGGATCAGTAATATTATTACCCTTTTCTAAGGAAGAACATAATTTTTTATTTGATTGGTTCACAATCTTATCTCAGTCACATAAAGTTGAAAATACAGTGGGAATACATATATCACTAGTTGGAAAAACCTGCATTGTATAGATTGGGAACGGTTGCGCCCAGCATTCTGATGACAATGCAAGTAAGAAAACGATTAACTTCAAGCAGGAATGATTTATTAAATAGATTATTGTTGCTGTTTAAAAATAAAAAAATATTATTACCTGACGCATGAACAAAATTCTTTAAGTGCCTTACAAATAAACAAAAAATAAGCTCCGAATAGTTATTCCGTGTTTTGTTCCTGTCATGTAAACGTCATTTCAAATTAGAGTAAAAGAGGCAAAACACGGTATAACTATTCGGACTTTATTCTTTGTTTATTTGTAAGGCCTTATATGCTTAGGCCCAAGTTATTTTAAGGGCGGACTCCTTTAATCTCCAAAATTTATAGTAAAAACCCGTATACCTAAAAAAACGGCTTCAAATATTGAAATATCTTTATTTTAATATTTTATCAATAAAACGAAAGCTTATAAAAGAATATAAACATTTACACATAGTAAATAACATGACTAGCGAAAAACGCGTTATATTATAAAAGCCTTTTGTATAGTTAAAAACATTGGTCTTACAAGCTTTTCATCTTTGGTTAAGTACATTGGCGACATGTATCCGTCCCATATGGGTGTATAAAGATCATACAATATTAAGCAGATCATTCAATAATATCTTTCCTAAAATAACAATTATATTGAATCTACATAATCGTCGTCCTGTTAAATTTCAACATTGGTAAGAAGGTACCTATTATGTCGACCGATAAGGTAGCATTTAGTTGCCAATATTTGTACAAAATGTTTGCTCTTTTTATACATAATTATTTTTAGTACAAAGCCAATGGCAGATTATTCGACACCTATTGAATTGTAAAGGCTGCTTAAATGACTATCCTGTTAATTTAGAACGCTAACGAAAATAATCCTGTTTTAAAAGTAATGACTTCATTATATTATAAATTTTAATAAGTTTTCGTTTTGGAATAACAAGGCTTTTCTGACTTTAAAAACTATAAGAGTAAAATAACAAGTTGCAGTAATGTGCTTGAGATTGACAATCGACCACATAACTGTAACCTTTTCGTTCTTAGTATATATTGAGAAAGCTAACTGTCCTTATGTACTAAATTAGAAACTTAACGACCAATTTATACAAATAGCATACACACTTCACCTTAAAAGTAAAATTTTGAGTATTTATTTAAATTCAATTTGTCACACCAAAGAGGAACATTACAAAATATTAAAAATATTAAACTGTAACATTTACAATATATAATAAATTGGTATGTCTAATAGAAACATGTTGACAATATGTTGTTTCATTTTCGTATAAAGAGAATTCAGGCCAGATAATAAATAGCACGAAACAAGGAAGTCTTATTTTGCGTTATTTGTAACAATGTCTTTGTTTCGTTTAACATTGAAATTGAAACGCACACTTACGATGACTCTTGCATAATTTCATAGCGTTTTTCTCTGTATGCGTAGTTTTGGTTCTATTATAACTTCGTCGAATAACAAGTTTAACTCGTGCCAATCTTTATAAAATTAGAGATATACTAGAGACAAGTATTTAGCAAGATAGTCCCCTTATTCTTACTATAATTGTAGGTAAATATTATTTTTTGTATTCGTCTTACAGACTCTGATATAATTTCTGTCGACTGTTCGGTTATGCATTATGAAGCTTACCATTTGCTGTATTATAAACTAGGCAAAACAGCTTATACAAAAGTTTGGAATACATTTGACAATGAAGGAATTATATTAGTTGTCAAGTCTATAAACGCATTGTCAGTCAGCAGTATAAAAATATTTTTTTAGCGCTTATCGAAAAATTAATCTAATTAACAAATGGAATCCTACTATAGACATTGGTATCATTAAGTGGATATTGTTGTGATTGGCAGCATTGCATAGTTCCCCGCGGCAGTAGCAGTCTAGTGTCTTGGTCGCTCGCACGTAGTCGCTGGGCTGTTCCTTGCAAGACTCTTCGTACACTTCGTATATGTCGTTGACCTGCACCCATTTTCCGTTGACTTTCCTTTGGTCGCCGTCGACCGTCTGCGCCGCGCAGCCACGTTCCTCGCTACGCGTGATCACTGTAAATAATGTGATTTTTTTAATTAATATTTGAAAATACATCGTAGCGGATCTGTAGTTTTGTCTCATTTCTATTACAATCGTAAATAGAGAGGAGTACCACAAGGATCACATGTAGGACCATTTTTATTTTGTACATCAATTACTTTACTAAGTCTCTAAGTAATTCAAATATTTTACTCAGACGATAAAGAAATATCTCAAACAGCCCTTGAGAAACAACAATTTAATTTTTAGAGCTCTTTCAAACAAAAGTGTTTAAACACGAAGAAAATCATACGAAACGGCCGGCGCCACTGGCTTTACATTTTTGAGCCAGCTGGTATGCATACTCATACTTGCAAGTATGCAAGCCCATTAGCGCTCCCTGGAAGCGATGCTAACAAATGCGTCATAGGAACCGCACTGTTTCGCATTTATGTTGATATCTCAGCTCTAGACATTTGTCTTATAAGACAAAGTATCAGTAGAGCTGATCAGGGGGGCGATTTTTCGAACCGTTGAGTAATTCTCACGCTATGATTTCTATTTATAACCAAAAAAATTGAGCTTCCGTATGACAAATAAAGCGAACGGCTTCATATCGACACTTGAATAATATTTTGGCTTATGTTTCTTGATTGCTAGTATTTCTCAGATAACTGTGTAAACGTCATACAGGCATTTCCAGTGTTATTGTTAATCCGATGTCATTGTTAAAATAAAATGTTAGACGATTATCTTGGCTTATCAGTTGGGTTTGTTTGTATGCATCTCTTCAATTTGTTTTATCTCATCAACTATCTATCTTTCTCTGGATAAAAAAATACGAGTTGTAGATATTGCTACATACAATCTTATTTTCTATTCGATTTATCTCCTTTATTATCTTGAATTTAAAGAAAAAGAAATCTGTTGAAGGTAATTACTTTTACGAAGATAAATTAAAGGAGACACCTAAACTGTGGTATTGGGTATTTATTTATGATATGTTATCAAACAAACATTTTTGACCAATTTTGCTTTGAAATAATTTTAGTTGGTATTAAAATACGCTATATTACATTTAATTTTGTTGGAGCGAATGTACGTAAGAATACAATTTTGCAGCAAATGTGTCATATACAGGGTTTGACCGGTTAAAATAATCAAATCTCTATGAAGCATCTCGACAGATCACAACAACATCACTGTATCATCGGAATCCGTTCTGCTGATGTCAGCGGCGTGACTGAAGAACAGGATGTAACAACTTATATCCTGCTAATATTATGAATGCGAAAGGAATGTTTGGCTTGTTTTTTTATATATAGATAGCTCGACAAATGACTCCGCCACCTGATGTTAAGTGGAAATGGAGTCCAGACGTGAAGATAACTGGTGCAGCGTGAAAACAAACTTAGCATCAGTTAAACTCACTCTGCCGGCCCACAAGGTGCTTCTTCACGCCTCTTTTGAAGGACCCCATATCATAGGAAGGAGGGAAAACGTGTGCTGGTAGACTATTCCATCTTTTGGAGGTGCGACAAAGAAACGAGTCACTAAATTTCTTTGTGCGCGATGGGATATTTGAGACAGTGAAGCGGTAACTTTGAAGAGCAGCACGTGTACTCCTATGAAGGAAGGGAGAAGGTGGGATGAGGTCAAAGAGCTCTTCAGAGCACTCGCATTGATATAAGCGGTAAAACACGCTGAGTGACGCAACATCTCTACGCAATTGCAGAGATTCGAGAGTATTTGCAACTTCTGCATTGCCGATAATGCGTTCAGCGCGACGCTGCAATCTGTCCAAGACATCGAGAAGGTACTTTGCGGAACCGTCTCATACCTATGTGCGACCAATACTCCACGCAAGACCGTACCTGTGTCTTGTACAAAAGACACAACTGGTCCGGCGTAAAGAATCGCCGCACTCTTGTTCAGAATATCGAGTTTTCGTGAGGCTTTTTTGATCACGGCTTCGATGTAGTACCTTTGGTTCAGATCGCAGCGAATCGTCATAGCGAGCATGTTGATACTGCTCTGCAGGCTTAGAGATGTACCCTGAAGAGTAGGAAGGGGAAGGAATGGTGACTTTTTTTGCCGTGAACGCACATACCTGTGTTTTCTTGGCATTGAACTCAACCAGATTATTGGAGCCCCATTTAGATATGAGGTCCAATACCCGATCGAGCTCAATGACAAGATTCGCTCGATTCACTTCAATTTATTTTTTAGTCACTCACAAATGGTGTCCCAATAACTTGGATTTCTTATCCAAGTTTTGTGGATCCACTCCATTCCATGTGAACTTTTTTTGATCACGCAGCTACAGCTGTGCGGATTTGCTCGAAAAGAATATTGATAGAGCAGATTGACACACTTTTGATTTGTGACAAACCAAATTTCGGACAAGCGAAACCGGTGGCGGAAACTAGTCGATGATAACATCATCGTCCGGTTCGAAACACTGAACACGATAGTGAATGTGTCACGCGACCCCCATTCGTATGATATTCAATGGACGAATTAGTCACATCAATAATCGTGTGAATAACATATTGATATTGACGAATTCGAAGCCATCGTTTATTTAACATGTGTTGTCGCAACATTAACATATGGCGATGTCAATCCACATGGTCAGCGTGAAAAGGACAGACTAAAGGATTGTGATTTGGTTTACGTCACTGTTTCCTGCGCTTGCGTCTCGTCTACTGAGTAAGCTCTAAGAGATTATTTACAACAAACAATTTTCCTAAGATTATATTCAAGGTTGTCTGTCTTTAATTATTAGTATTAAAAGTGAATTTTGCTTAGGAAGTCATCGATTGCAAGGTTAACCCGGTGTCAAAGATTTGAGTTGACTTTTTTTTTTACGACTGCATTCTTCTTAAAGCATTTGCCTCCAACGGCTTAGCGTGGCTGCTAAAGCACATATAAATATCGATAGCAAATTTTTGGTTTTTTATTCTGTTAGGTACCGATTGCGCCGAAGGTTGCTTATCTTTTGCTATCAGGGATGGGGCACTCACGACTTCAAAGTCGACAAATCAGTATTATCCGGCAAAATTGCAGCGTACACAATAGCACCTGCCGCAAAATACAGACGTTAATTCTCATTTTAATGTATCATTTGGTTCGCCTATTCCTTTTAATTCACCGAAAACATTTTATGTCACCAGCGCCAACGACTTCTTGCCCATTCGCGTGTTTATTAGAATTGCGTCGCGACGTGAATCAATTATCCTAGTTCTCCAAATAAGTCGAATGCCCTTTTAGTCGTAAATGCCGCAACACGACACACGCGGGCGACACATTCGATGTATATGGACGCACTTAAAAGTTGCGCAAATAAATTCTCGCTATCGCATTCTCGTAACTTACTTGATCAAGAAAAATGCAAGTGAAAACTCCTTTGAGCGATAAGGATTCAACCAATGATAGTTTAAAATATTTTTTTAGATTTTAGATAATTAACACGGCAAATGACTCCATTCCACCTGATGTTAGGTGAAAATGAAGTCCAGACGCGAAGACAATAATAGATTGCTGTTGGCCTTCTATGGCCTTTAAAGAGTAACCTGACGTTTTGTGGGCGGCGAGAAACTTAAAGGGTTCTTCAAGCCGTGTGATCAAAACATCCTCAGAGGATTTCTAGTTGGGATGACATCACGCAAGCGTGTCTACTAGATTCTCCGAGTAGTTTATATCGAAAAAAATGTGCGTGAAAACTCCTTTGATCGATAACGTTTCTAACGTTGATATTTTTATGTCCCTTCACGTCCTTCGCTTTACAATGAGTCTCCGCTACGCAAATGTATGCGATCGTAAATAAAACATCCGCAGCGGTTAGTATGTGAATGACCTGTAATGTTTTAACTCGATTATTGAGTGGTGTCTGTTGTATCTCGTCACTTGTGATTTGAGGGAATTTCGTGTAAAAACCATTGTTTTGTTATGAAATAATTCATCTATGATAATAATACTGATATGTAGATTTCTTGAGGTTTTCGGTATAACTCCAAAATTGTGCAAAATTTGTTTCGGATTTTTCGACTCTAAGCCAGAGTTTTTGATCTCCAACCCGCATTTGGCATGTGTGGTGATTAGGCCAATACAATACTCATAAATTGTTGCGATATCTTAATTAATATTGAATCAAAAAATCCAAGCCTCTGCCAAATATCGGGACAGTGTAACTATTAATATAATTCTTATTAAATTTTACTTTTTTTTTATATAAAAATCCTTTTGTTTCACTCCCTTCGTCCTAATCATATAACACGCAAAAGTTATTTAAACTAAAATGTCAGGTCATAAAACCAAACCAAAAAGGATTGACCTTCTGTCCATATTTGTGACAACATACGAAGTATGTACAAATAAAATATTAAGGAGTTCGGACGATTAGGTCAGCCGGTCGTTGGTACCCTTTTGTGATCTGTGGGCATTGTCCTTGTTTCTCTGCTTTGTTTTTATGTAGTTATTTATGGTAATCTGTTTATTTTATGGTAAATAGCGTTGTTAAGAATTAAGAAAGAAATTTATAACAGCTGTGACGTTAACTCACTTGTACAATGGTCCCTGATCTAGTTGCATGAGGATTTTATCATCTACGATAGATACACGATAGAGATATAGATTTAGTTAGCTACTATCAATTCCTCCTTGATCGACCTCCTTGGTCGAGTGGCTTGCACATCGGTTTTCATGGTGTCGCTATGTCTGAGGTCCTTTGTTCGATCCCCGGTCGGATCAATTTAGAAATACCTGTTTTTCTATATTGTTTCGGGTCTGGGTGATTCCTATGTATAATAAGTATGTATTTAAGCATATTAAGTATGTTTATCCGTTGTCTAGTTAACCATATAACGAGTTTCTTAAGGAAGCTTTTCTTGGGGCTAGTTAATTGGTGTGAGTGTGGGAAACATTTATTTATTTATTTCCCGTGATAAGTTACTGTTGTTAGTTTAGTTGGTTTTTCATAATGAACGAAGTATTACGAATTGTAAAGTCCAGTTTTTAAACAGTTGTGTGAAAACCAACTGTGTATATTGAAAAGTAACTAAATATATCAATACATTGCAGACATTCAATGTGCACTCTATTCGCCAATATTATAAATTATATAATATATATATAATATATATATAATTAATTATATATATTTGATACTTTTTCTTTTTTATGCGATTTAATACATAAAGTTTTATATTCCTATATTAGAAAACTTCGATATTGAAATCTTCTAATTCTATCTAATTAACTTTAAAAAGTAATTTATTTGTGTTGTAAACGAGTACACCGAAATAAATTCCATGTTAATTAGCGACAATCCATATATAATCAATTAACAAATGAAGTAAACACACATACATACCTACTTGCCGCTTGGGCATTGTTTTATAATTAGAATAGTAAAGCTAGATTTTCCGTGTAGGTGCTATACTATTTCTGTGAACCCAAAGCTAAAGTCTAGACTGTTAATTTTAATTGCTCTTTCAATTGACGCTTAAAGAAATACATTTTTCTAAAGTCATTGACACAAAGCGATAAGCGCTTCATCGTCCGCATTGTTTATTTTTAACGAGGTGTTGTGTGTTCACACCATTATATCGTTAATGTCAACTTGTTTGTCGATGTTCGATTCTTTTTTCATTTGTATGGAGTATGACAAAACGGAACGCACGTGATTAAAATAAAATGAGGGCATACAAGCTACCGACTAATTATGAGACGACCAACACCTCCGTCTCCCTGTGACCACGGGCCTTGAAAACGGTTCGAAACGTCAGGGTAAACATTTTATCAAATAAATTAGTAACATAAACGCGAGTAGAAAAAGTATTTCATTTCAAGTATATATTTATATAAAATAAAATACAGTGAAATAATTAAACGCCCACCCGACCCAGCCAGGAATCGAACCTAGGTCTTCCGCAGTTATCTATGCTATGACGTACCTATGGGTACTGTTGTGGAAGGCAAAGCATTTGAGGTATAATATGTTTGCTATTTCTCCATCTCCACCCAACAATGTGACGCCGGCCGCTGACAAATATATCGATGCGGCAAACATAGATTGATAGCTCAGCAAATACTGTGTCGGTTTCGATATGAACTTATTTACATTTCGTTGCTAGGTGCCACCGGCGCCCATTGAATTGATCTCGAAGACAATTGTTACCGCAGCAATTATAGTACACATTGAAACAATTAATTGAATTAAACGTGTGCGAATAAACGTCGCTATTTATAAATAGGAGAGGCCAAGTTAGGACTATAGAATTCTTAATAGTATACCATTAGCGGACAGACGTTTATGACTGCGAAAAAGAAGCAAGATGTTGTGAAAGATTCGTCCAGGAATAGGAATGTTGTTTTAGAAGTCAATAGAGAAACTATTTTGCACCTGTCATAACGATATTCTATTATAGAAGTTGTTTGGAATAGCAAACTATGAACTCGCTACTATATACGTTTCATCCATTCAATATTGATCACCTTTAAGGTTACAGAAATTCGTGTGTAGGTCAAATGTAATTTGTAACTTTATTGTCTTCTTCTCATTTAATGTTGTCTTGTCATCATTAAAAATTCAGAAAGACCACCAACCCATTTTATATAACCACTTCAGAGGCCTTCCCTATGGTTGGATAGGGATAGGAATGGGCCATAAACCATCACCAAGTTGACTTGCGCTACCCCAAAGGAAAACTCGTAAAGAGTCAGTATTTTATTTATTTTATTGATACAGGCATAATAACAATTAATTGACGGTTGTTTTGCATTATAAAAGGCTGTTAATGCGGCTATGTCAATGCTGTACGGGTGTTGTCGATCAATTGACTAGTTTCTTCTCCTGCAGCCAAGCTAATGCTGAGTGTAGGCCTCTCCTTTTCGTACCTATTCCAACCCTGTTCTATTCTGCGACTCTATCAATGTCATCTTAATTGTTGTGTTTTGTCATATGCCTTATCTCAAAGCACTGTCGTCATCCGGACTGATTCTAGTAGAACTTCTTGCAGTATTGCAAAGCATAACGCTAACGTTTCCATAATAAGTTAATCAAAAGAAAAACTCTGTAGCATCTACCCTACAATTTTATAGATGTTTATAGAAGTTGTATGAGTCTAGGTATTCAAAGAAGTAGTTCTTTGAAACATACGGAACGATGACGTCACTATGTTCTATCAATTGACGGTTTATTAACCACTTTTAAGGTTACAGACATTCAGGTTAGGGTTATGATGATTAATGTTTTGTACTTAGTAGATTTTGGAATTCGTTGTTATCGTTTACAACATCACAATACTCACGTCCATGCCCTAAGTCCAGTGTTGTCACCTTCTTGTAGCACATTGTGGAGGAGTTACAGTCGATAATGTATTTGGCGTCTCCGTCGAAGTGTTGGCACGTCGGTATCTTGTCGTACGGCACGCTCTCAGCGTTGCACTTGAAGCATTTGATGCACTGTGATACTGGAACCAAAAGGAAATGTCAGCAAAATTTTTAATTTTTATTTACGATTATTTAGGTACATATGATTTTACGCAAATATTGTTGCGTTGTGTAAAATTATATGTACATAATCACAAATATAGCTTGCCTAATTCTTAACAGATTTTTCAATATTTGTAAAAATATTAAGATCGGATGTTGATGACGTTATTGTCGACATTGAATTTGGCTCCTTTGACTTACAAAGTAAAAGTAGATAGTGTTGATTAATTTCGGCGAGTTGGATTGAGCCACGATAGCATAGTTGGTAGTGCACCTGACCCGGCATGTCATGGGTTGCGGGTTCGAATCCCGATCGTGGAATTTTTTCAACACTGACTTTTTTCAATTTTATTTACGACATGAAACGCCTCGTTGGCCGAGTAGTAAAGCGCTTCCTTAATACAGGGTGCCTAGTGCGACTTTCATTCGCCATTCAATCATGACGAAAACGAGAATTTGTATGGCAAAATTTTAACTTATCCTTATGTCACCAGGAGGCGCTGCTTCAATGCCATACTAATTTTCGGTTTCGTAATCGTAATCGAATGAATACGGATAGTAAAAAAAACTCACAATAGGCACCCTGTTGATGTTACAAGCGTCTACCTATGTGCCGTTTTAGATCAGAAAAGCCGTATACTCGTATGCCGGATCAGTAAGAAAAAAGCCCTTCAGGCCTGATGGTAAGTGACAATAAGGACGGAGGTGGAAGCGCACTTCACATGGAATCCTTAAATGCTGTAGAACTGGATAACTTAATTAATAATGCTACTAACATTGTTGTTATATACTGTGGTGGTGGTGATACGATGGTGGAAGATAGACAGGCAGACTTAAACAAGCCAAACCCACTACAATATTCCGCTGGGGCCTCGGGGTCTGAAACCCCACAGTGACACCACGCTTAATGGAGATTTATTTTTATCCAATGGCCTATTATTTAGTTGTATTGCACACATTTTTTTCTCTTTTCATTACCTATAATTATTATCCGTGTGTACTCCTGTGATTGCAAAAAACCCGTCACTACGTTTTGTGTCTATCATTTTCCAATTAAATAAAGAAGGAAAATTAATTGATTCATTAAATTCGGTAAAAAGTATTTATATTTAAAAGCAACTTTCCTTTATGCTGATTATGAATCACAATAACCATATTGATTATATTAATTATTATTATTAAACTATAAATAACACAGACAAACCAAACGGATAATGTCCCCGAGTTCCTGGTAAACAGCTTTGAATTTCCTGCATCGGATTGTCCTTTGACGATACTTTAGAATTCTATTATCACACTAATCACACTAATATTATAAATGCGAAAGTTTGTGTGTATGTGTTGTGTGTGTTGTTGTTGCTTCTCCACGCTACAACGGATGGATGGATTTGAATGAAATTCGGCATACAGATAGTTTATAACCTGGATTAACACATACGATTTTTATTCCGATTTTTCAACGGGAATTAATGGAAACCGTCAAAGCCGTACGAAGTCCGCCGGGTCCACTAGTCATTGATATTATTCCTGACTGTAAGAGGTGGGCTCCACAAAAAAACGTATTTTTTTAAAGATCATTATTTGTGTTCTACTATAACACATCACTAACAGTCCGGTCAATTAAAAAGCTATGCTTGTGTTAGTTATAGCTTGCGTTAGTAGTCTAACGAGCCTATACCACGATTTCTCGTATACAAACCGAGCATCTATCCGTTCTCTGGTAGAAGAAGCATCTGGTCCGCAGAAGCGGAGGCCAGATGCGAGGACAGGTTGTGAACTAGGATTTGCCTCACTAGTCGTCGACATCATTTTTTAGTATTCTCCAACTACTCCATCTCCGCTAGGTATGGGGTTAGTTAGCTGATGTTCTGGTCGACCCACTAAAACCTCAGTAGCTACCACATGGGCCCAAATCTAAACCGATCTGAACCCCTCGGAGAATCTAATAGGAAACGGAGACACGCACTATTGCATGATGCCATTCATTTCCTCTAGAAAACCTGTGGCGGTGCTTCATATCACACGGCTTGAGGAACCCTTTAAGTTTCTCGCCCACAAAAAAGTCCGGTGACGCTGAATATGCTGTTTGAGACAATCGGTTAACTCTCTTCAAAAAAAATCGGGCTGGACCCTGAGCAATGTGGACGTGCGCGGCCTGCTGCGGTGGTTTCAACACCTTAAGGAGTTATTTCCGAATCGCAAGTTGCTTCATCGTTGCGTTGCCACGTTCAAAGGACCCAATGTTGTAGAAATAAGGAATATGTGTGCTCAGAGAGCATTCCACTTACTCGTGGTCGCCCAATGGTCGATATTCGACCGTAATTTTATTAAGGCTGCTCGGATTGTATCCTAAGCAATGAAAAATTAAAAAAGATAGAATGTGAGTTTGGATTGGCATTGACAGATGCGGATACGTGTGTGTCAAATACATGGTAGTGTGTGTAATGTTGTTTTTGTTGATTTAATGTATTTTTTGTACATAATTAAAAAAAATATTAACATTAGGATAACCTTCTCTATATTAACTTTATTATATAAGTGTGCGAAATTTCATACTCCTCCGTCCGCGCAATTTTCGTAAAAACGGGTACAACTTTTTTACTTCACGTATTAATATATAGATTGGTGTGCCTCAAAGGATTGAGTTAACGTGTATAATGACCGTATTTGTTTGCAAAACTGCGACTGCCTCTAATAACACCCACCTCCAGATAAGGAGACAATGTTCCATTGTTTCAAATATAGAAACAAAATGTACAAAAATAAATTAAACTTATAAATATGCATCGGACGTGTGTGTATATGAGTGTACACATTTTTTAGAAAGTCCGCTGTTTGTTAGTTTTAAAGCCTTTGTATCTAATAACTACTCTTACAAAACCATTTTAGATGTTGTTAAGATTAAAACTGTATAACATTTAAATAATAATACTATCAGCGTTAATCCAAAACACAAAACTGCATCAGTTTAACTTTTGTTTTTTGAAATAATGGTGTATAAGTTCAACCGTCTCGGTTTCAGACCCAGGGATTCAATTTCCAGGTTTAGTGGTTGCTCTCTAGTTCTAAGACTGCGCGAATCGTCACACTACTTAGTTGGTACCACGCACTAATATCTTAGACAGGTTGACTTTTTTTTATCACCGTCCAAACCTTCTGAGATGACTCCCGTGATACAAACGAACAACTCTTACTATTGGACCAACTCCCTAACTCGATAATGAAATTCAGCTGTTTGTTCTATACATTATGGTCGAATGAATATTAATGTTTTGTGAAGAATATTGGTGATAAAAAGTCGATCTGTAGAAATGTAATATAAAAGGTACCTTTACCTTAGTGAAAAGTTAATCACCACGCTTGCCACATGCGGGTTAGTGATCATAAACCCGGGTTATGCATCGAAAAATCCGAAACACACTTTGCCCGACCTGGAAATTGATTCCAGGACTTTCTGATATCTTCGGGACCTTCAGAGTACTTTGCCATTATGCCACCGAGGTGTAAAGTAGCTAGGCCAACTATTGTTAATGCTTTCTAGCTGATAGCAGCTGGGATGGGATGGTTTTGAATTGGTTGGGATCTAAGGAGTTCAATGGTCTACCCTTTTCTCTAGCCATCTATCCTGATCATCCTCAGTCTATTCTCTAGCTAGCCTACAAACATTGCTGGACCCATGCTGATTCGCGGGTTGGGGAAAAGTTTGAACAACCAAACTTACCATTTTCTCTACTATTCTTTTGTTATCACTCCTTAAACATTTAAAAACATCAGAGCCTTACTGTCGTCAAATCTATTTTAATATTAAAATACTCTGCAACTAATACTCGACTTCTAATCCTTTGGTTAGTAAAGTCTTGAATAATTATGTTCATATTAACCTTCATTACGCCTACTAAGAAACTATAGTCACGATCAAGATGGTATTTTATATTAAGTGCGCTTCCACTGGATCAAAATCGACATACAGATTAGTTTTTTTTTATTAGTTTGTATGGACCGGAGTTCTCGATCTAGTAAACGCACTTACGAATCAAAACAACCAATCTATACCTACCTATGTTCAGTTTATTTCCGATTCGATGGACGCGCACCTTTTAGTGTTGAAAAGAATTAAAAAAAAAAATCCAGAACGTTATTGGTCTAACTTATCAAGGTGATTTAAGAAATATTATTTAATAAAATACAATTTTGTTAGGATTTGTTATCTCATACAGTCACTATATATGCATTAACAACTGTCACTAAACCACTTGTAGTGACAGTTGTAAATGATTCATAGAAAATTTAATGATGTTCATCGAATCCTTTCTACCGAATAGGTCACATCCTTGACCGCCTTAATCTCGACAGTCGTCGTCGGTACATGATAACGAAGTTTCGTGATTGCATCACAGAAACAATAACACAATAGTCCACTTACATTTCCAAAACAATGCGAACGCCAAGAAAAACAATGCCACGTCCATTTTTATTAATGAAACTCCACTTAAAATTCCTTGAACCTAATATTAAAATAAACTTATCACTTTAAAAACAAAAGCGCGCGACTTTTTTTTGAACGTCACATTTATGTATGGTTGATTTACAACTGACGCGTCTGTTGCGCCTTGAACTGTGGCCGACTGAAATCTCGCACCTCCACAGTCAAGTCATGATTCACACGAAGGATGCCCCAGTGGCAAAACGGGACATGTCCAAATATCGAATAATTGCGGCTCTAACAGTCGGGCGATAGCGCTGAATCATGCGGTCGATGCTGGCGCCTGCGCGAGACTAAACTTTTGGCGGCTCATTTGATACGGACGTCCACTGATACGAGCGTTGGCTCAATTCATAAGTTCTCACTATGGCTGGTGGGGCCTTACCGTTTTGTTTTGACTTTTATCAACCGTTTGGCGAATTGGCTTGTTGAAGAGCCCAGTAACACGGCTGAAGCACTAAGCGCCTGTAATTGGCAAGCTTCGTTACTTTTAAATAGTTGAACACAGTTTTTTGAGAGCACTAAATGTTCTTAACGTAGTAGGTAGGTATATTTATTTTTGTAACACTTGTTGTGATGGACGCAGTTCTTATTATTAGTAGACGTTCAAACATAATGTTTGCGCTGTTTTTAGTTAAAATTGTTTTTGCACGTTTTGTAGACTTTTGGTTTGTATAACCACCTACTTGCTATTCGTTTTTTTTAAACAGCACAGATGGTACTGAATTTGAATACTAATAAGTGTACGAAGTAATACGATTGTGTCGTTTTTGCTAATTTGTCGCTTAAAGATAAATTATATTTAAAAACTGATAACCCATAATTAGTGTATTTTATCTTAAATGTTATTATTTATTATCTTAGTTAGAGCATTAAACCAACTGGAGACGCCACTGTCAGGCGTTCCCCTCTGCCAAAAGAGTATGACCGCCGATCATACTCGTTATATAAAACTAGTTCCAGCGTGTTCCAGCGTCATTTGCAAATCTCGGTGCACGCGATAAGACCTGAGCAAAAAATGCCAAATTGCAGCGTGTTTTCACGTAAAAAGCGATCAGAAACGTCGATTGTACAAAAGGATAACGTTACTTTTCATCTGTAACTATTATTTTGTCTTAATATTATTGAATAATGCACAAAATTTGCAAAAAACTGAAAAAAAATTGTTAATCAAAAAGTGTTGCCACTAAAACGTCAAGTTGCAACTTTGCGTAACTTTTAAAGTTGAATGAGCCAACATTGAATTACAATTTATTTTTCACGTTCTATAAAGTTAAAACTGTATTTTTACTATAAATGCTTATTTAATTAATGATAGATCACTACTTATAAATTATAACTTATTTTGTTTTTACAGATTTTTTTTCAACTAAATTGCATTAAAAATTCTCAATACTATGAAACCGTATGTTTATGATCGGTCTACTTCATTAATATATTATATTTACGTCCCGTCACTTATCCCGAAAATAGGAAATTTTAATTTAATTACATTGGCCACACTGCAACAAAGTTAGAGCTGTGACGGTACAAAAACAAAATATTGATATCGACTTTATCATAATGTTTATTCTGGCTATTATAGGAAAATAATAATATAGATAAATAAATTTAAAAAAACCAAATTATTAGAGATCGAAACATACTTATCTCCATTTGGAGAAAAGGTAGTGGAATATAAAGCGGGCTTCGTAGTATTTTCTACTAAAAAGAGTTTATGTGGGGAGCCAAATGACAAAAGTTTAACATACCAAAAAAGTCATGGTGGCCTATTGTATGCATCAAAAGAAGTTATTGATTTATGTCTCCTTTGTGAATTAAAGATCCGCTTAACTGATGACAAAAAAATAAAAAAATAAAAATAAAAAACCTATTAAATTAATACAACATTATAAACATCAAAATAATAGTTAATTTCTGACAGAAATAACAACACCTACACCATAGAATTTACTTAAAACTATAAGATTACGTTTTTTATTCCAATTTTTTTTTAAACTACATATATGAACACTTAGAGTAGCTTTGATGCATTAAAGAACTTTGCATCACTCAAAGATTTAACCTCAGAAAGCAGTTTAAACCTTGACAGCATTAGGTATATTTCGCTGTTCGTTTGTATGATATCATTCTGGAGTTCGGTACATACCTGTATATTGATATGTTTGTTTTAATTTAAGTCTCTTGCTTTTAAATTTAGCCTTATTTGGAAACTTATATAGAAATAAAAAAAATCTCTCGAATAATTGCATTTGGAAATCTGAAAAATTAAGACCCTACGTTACCTACAAAAAAGAATTGATCTGCTTTATGGAACCATAAAAGTACTATACATGTTGTTAAATTTTTCGGTTCCTCTTGATTGAGAGTTGGTTAGATAGGTAGCAAACTATTTTTCCATAATGAAAGAATAAGATTGCAGCTTTTCTTAAAAACAACAATTCTCCTTGGAATGGAATAAAATTATGTAGGTATATTTTGCAGATTTTGACTTATCCTAATTAATAACTGTCGATTTTAACAATAAAGAAAAGCAAAGTGTCTACCTTAATTAACCATACTGAAGAGCCTGATTTAAACAAAAAAAACCCGACTGGTTGCACTCTGGGAGTGCCGGCAGTAGTGAAAACTTGAATATTAACGTTGTGCATTTTCGATCACGTGTCCCTGACGGTCACGTGTCCTGACGCGAGTTTAACATTTTTTACCCATACAACGCCGCTAAAGAAGTTTTCACTTCAAAAATCACATTAATATTCATCATCATCATCATCATCTCAGCCAAAAGGCGTCCACTGCTGGACAAAGGCCTCCCCCAAGGATCTCCAATACGACCGGTTTTGTGCAGCCCGAATCCAGCGGCTTCCCGCGACCTTTACCAGATCGTCGGTATACCTTGTTGGAGGCCTGCTGACACTGCGCTTTCCGGTACGCGGTCACCACTCGAGGACTGTTCCGCCCCAGCGGCCATCAGTCCTGCGAGCGATGTGGGGCACTTGAGCTTAACAACTTTTCGGACTATGTCATTATTATTGGTATCGACAAATTAAATCGATAGTGTCAAGCACTATCGACGTTTACATAAAGTTGCCGTCAGACTCGTGCACGGACAGGTTATCCCTGTGTGTGAATTTATTAGTGTGCGTCTAGTTTATGCTAGTGTTTAATCATTTTGTCGTTTGCGTGCGTAGCGACGTCTTTGAAAAATGCATCAGTGTGAAACTGTATTTGTGTGCATTACCTCGTCCCCCGCAGAAAATGACAGACTTTTTTTCATAGAAATTAGTGAGCATGGCGTCTCCATTTGGTTTATGGTTTAATGCTCTAAGTTTATTATAGAACAAGTTTGGCCAATAGCGGTCCACAACTTTTCCGAAACTTTAAAGCAAAAAATTAACTCTCATTGATACTCAAAAATATCTTAAAAATCTATTGCATGAAAGAAAATAACCCAAAAGTGTTTATGCAACATTTTTTAAGTTAGGTAACACGGTGATTCTGAACTTGTCTATACTTAATATTATAAAGCTGAAGAGTTTGTTTGTTTGTTTGTTTGTTTGTTTGTTTGTTTGAACGCGCTAATCTCAGGAACTACTGGTTCGAATTGAAAAATTCTTTTTGTGTTGAATAGTCCATTTATTGAGGAAGGCTATAGGCTATATTAAATCACGCTATGACTAATAGAAGTGGAACAGTCGCTAATTAACGCGGGTGAAACCGCAGGGCACAGCTAGTTATGTATAAACATGACCCAGAGAAAGACATTTAAGATCTGTTAGTTTTACAATACGACAGTGTTATAAAAATACTAATTGTCTTTAAAAACACAGATGAACTTGCATATTTTTCATTTTTACACCAGCGTAGCAGGACTCTTTTACTGCAGAATATAGGCTATTTCGAAGCTTTACAAACGAATTCGAATAAACTGTCCTAAATAGTTAATTTCGTATTTGTCCAGATTCACGGATATACGTACGACATTATGAAATGTTGCCCACCGCTGCTTTCCACTAGCTGTGTGTGTCACACCACATCCTCTGCGCAGCCGATAAAAGTAGATATAATATACATTGCCATTATTTCGCCAGTTCACGCTCGATGTACATATTTGTGTCAATTAATCATCTTTAACCTATAGCTACGACGTCTAATCCAACTGCTGGGTTTGGTCTTTCCACCGAAATAAAAACCTGACTCACCTGAGTAATAGACTATTATGTATTCTGTGGTAATAGCTTAAAATTGTATTACTACTATACTACATTACTATATACTATACTATATTGTGTTGCTACATGTGAGGTTTTACTTGGCTTTTAGTCTTCAAATAAACTAAATAAATAACACCATAAAGAACGATCGGACCGCAACTCACCACAGTAGCCCAATTTGGGCACTGTGGACATTTAAAAAGTTTATAAATTTTAATTAACATTGGGATTCAGTATTTTTTTATGGCGCAATGGTATCAGATCGGCCCAAAATTGGTTTTGAGTCTGCAAGAAATATATGCCGCCTTGAGCTTGCACCATTCTTCTTGTAATTAATAATACAACTTTAATAAAATTGAAAAATGATGTTGCAGCCCGTTAACTCCTACACTGTCTGTACAGGCAAATCCCAACAAGAACATGACTACCGATGAAATCATCAGGCGCGCTTATTCATTTCACCAATCGTTATTTATATTACCATATCTAATGATAGCGAGAAGCTCAATCGATGGCGTAATGGCGCGTTGGTACCAGCTTCATTAGCAGTGGTTAACAACCACCAATCCGCTGGTGCCCTCGTGGTGGTTTATAGCCCGTTCTCTCTATCCATCCATATAGGGTAGGCGATGTGCGTTCGGATTGCGTGCCCTCTTTTTTTATGCTAGGAAAAACTTATTGCCGAGTCCACAGCGTCCGGGGAGACGCGGTTGGTTTTGTGAGACTCCCCTCCCAACTTTCGCAATTTGAGAGAAAGGGGGCATATCTACTAAATAACCTAGCACATTCCCTAACTTGCCAAAAGGGTGATCCGGGGCCAAGGATTTGACACTCTCCGGATACTCACCACAGCAGCGGCCCGAGGATGCTTGGGCGTTTTCCAGACTTTCTGAGGCTTACGACGGCTAGGGACTTCCCATCTCCCACCGTCTCTTCATTGCGGGGGAAGTAGGCGAGCGTACAAGTCAACCCAACCCCCGAGCCAGTTCTTCAGCCCCTTACAGTGATGGAAAAATACCTATTTCTAGGAGCTGGCGGATGCCAAAAAAATGTAAAAAAACTTTGAATCTGTTCAGTAGTTCCAGAGATTTTATACAAACTCCATTAGAAAAACAAAGAAAGAAATTTTACCAAGTCTTCAGAAGAAAAGCCCAAACAACTGGTATCTTTACAATGCTTTAATTAAATATTAATTACAATATGTATGTACAAACATTAAGTTAAATAACATAATGACATAGAAGATGGCGTAGTCGTTCCTTCTAAACACTTACTCAATATACATATTGTTAACACTATCAGTAATATCACAATGTGTTTGACGAGCTTCGACTCGTATTATCAGTAATTTATCACTCATGTGGTCTGTCCTAAAAGAAAGCACAACCGTGATGCGTAATTATATAATATTACTAGTTTCACAATAATATTTCTTAGACTGCATGACTTAAAATATTTCTGCAACATGTAATCGGGTAATAACTCTTTTGTCCAATTTATCTCTTCTGATTATTTACATATAATTTTACGCAAATATTGTTGCGAACAAATTACAATTTGAAAAAAGACAAAGTGTTGAACTTTGTCTTTTTTAAAATATCTTCTGTTAGGACGGTGCGAATCGAACCGCACTGGGCCCGCGTGGTGGTTTTTGGCCCGTTCTCCGTGTGGTGTTCCCAACATAGGGATGGCTCCTGCCCCAGCAGTGGGGGCGTCAAATGAGCTGGTGATGTTTAGGACAGACATAAAATTTTACTAGGAGACTTATCCGGGTAATTTATCTACTACCTAAGACTATTGATGTACTTCATTAAGTTGAAGACGACGATGACGCCCATGATGTCGGTGTAGCCCTCGGTGTTGGTGGCGGGCGAAGCGTTGCATAGGTTCTGACGGCAGTAACAGTACCTGGAATGATATATTTTTTTTGTAATTACAAAGTATTAGTAAAGTAAACGTAAGTAGTTTTAACAAACCTTGAAAGATCATTTTAGTCTTGTGTTTTGACAGAGGGGAATGCTCTTACGAGTACAAGGCTAGTCCAGTGGTTAAGTGGTCTGACTAAGCCATTAAACCATGTAAGGTGACGATTAGGTGTTTGTCTAAACTCTCAATTGTGAACGTCTAAAACTATTGTAAATCACAAGTTTATTCTACTATATCCCCCATATTCATAAAAAACTTTTAAGCATAATTTAGTTTATTTATTTATTGGGAAACAAACAGCATTTTATAGTACAGAGATAATAACTTAATCTATGTTTCACATTTGCCAAAAAAGTTTTCACTTATGATTAAGAATACGTTAAATACATACTTACTTGAAATATAAATATATATGTATTTCTTATATAAAAATAACCTCAAATACAGAGTAATTTATTTTTCAAGTCTACAATTAAATATAACATACAAGATACTACTATAAAACTACAGACTAAGCTTTTTCTATATCTGATTTAAATTTAGATAGTTTAAGATTGAAGATATCGATGTGACCATAGTTAATCATTGTTTTGTCTCTTTTTCTCAAATTCAAAATGACGTATGTGCGACGTTGACAAAACTATATTTAACTAAATAATGCTTAAATAGTTTTTATGAATAATGGGGTATTTTGCTAAATATTGCTGTTATGAAAGTCTCCGTCATTGCGTCAACTGTTCGTAAGTTTTTGGATTTGTACTGAAGATAAATGGGAAGCAATTCAGTAAAAGCTTTTCTTTATTAGAACTTTTATTGATAATAAAGTAGAATTAACGATAAGTTGCCTATTTTGGCTTTAGTGGTAAGTAAGTGGACTTTGATGATATGAGAATGTAACCTGGGGGCCTCCTATCCGCAAATCTTTAATTCGATCATTGATGGTATAATGCGCATGTATGTTATTGGCAGCTTGCTATGAAACACGTTATTGTGAATTATAGTCAAACTTTATTATGAATGACTTTGACTTATTTAAGTTGATAGAAAGATATCAAAACTTCTCACAGAAACTAAATAAGCCTAGAGTAAAAACACAAATGTTAAAAAAAAAATGTGCAGGTTCAAATCCTGCTCGTGAAAATTTTTTCAACTTATTTATTTATTAGGAAATTCTACAGCTTTTTTTTACAAACACATTTTAACTTACTTATTTCAAGATACTGAAGCCAATTAGAGAATTCCACAACAAAGACTAATTCATGAACTAGGTACACATTAAAAATAACAAAAGGCACTTGACAACATATTATGCTCGTGTTCCATAATCAGTGTACAATCTGTTTTAAATAACTTACATTTTCACGAATAAATTAAGCCACAGACCAAAACCCTACAAACAAAAATAATATCTTTATACATATACATATACATATATTTATATATATTTTATGCACACGCCTGCACACATACACAGACTGCACACTAGACCACCTCAAACCGCAACACATCCTCAACAGATCTTGAACCTTATGCATATGACATATGGTTGAACATCTATTGAAGAAATCCGACAGCTCCAGATAGGTTGATAAATTAAAATTATACTTAAACAACAAAAATCGAAAAAATCGCTAATATAAAACACTTACTAAACTACATTTTACAAGGATCTTTCACTATTTGAGATCGAGATCGAGATAAATACTCGGGATAAATGCTTTCCTTTTTAGGGACCGTTTACCGGTATTAAATATATCAATGTGCTTAAACTTTTTGTTGTATGTCCTGGGCAAACAAGTCATAACAGCATTACTCGAGTAATTTGTACGCTGACTTGGTACGTTAAAATAACGGAGTGTGTCTTGTACGGTATTTGGGAGTGCAGAAACTGACAAGTGAGAGAAGGTTAGATGCGTCTAGGTTGTTCTTCAAAATATCGTAAAGTAAACATAAGTCAAGTAGGTCACGACGAGAGTCTAGAGGTAACAGATTATAGTGCTTGCAGTCAACCTCGTAAGATTAATTTCGTCTGGAGGTTTTAAAATTTAAATGCCTTATAAAGCGTTTTTGAATTTTTTCCATGTTATTTATATGTGTGATGTACTGGGGGTTCCAAATGGGGCTCGCATATTCGAAAATACTTCGACAAAACGCATAATAGACTGCTTTAAGGCTATGAATATTTCTGAAAGGCTTACAATTTCTCATAAGCAATCCCAAATTACGGTACGCTTTATTGGCAGCATAATTGACGTAGCTCAAGAATAACATTTTAGAATCCAGCAAAATTCCAAGGTCAACATTTGTGTTTTTGTAATTTGTTCGCAACAAAATTTGCGTTAAAAATTATTTGAACATTTATAAGCCTAGAGTAGAAATGAAACAACTTTTACGGATCTACTCGCGTTTATTTTATACATTACTGTTTATCCTGACGTAAACGTGCGATTAAACACGAGTAGATCCGTAAATGGTTCCGCACACTAGGCGACACGCGACTGCGACAGCTTGGCGACTAGACGCGACGATAGGCTGCGGCCGCCAATTTTCATATATTTTGTTCAAAGCTCCGCACACTTGGCGTCAGTCGCAGAGTCGCGACCACAAGCTAGGGGAGTCGCGAAACTGACGCTCACAACTGTCGTACGACTGTGTCGTCGTGTGTGCGCGTGCTCGACGACTAGACACGGCGACTAGACGCAGCGACAAGTCGTCCATTGTGCGGGGCCATTAAAAGTTGTTTCATTTCAATGTGTAGTGTTCGCGTAAACTTTAGAAAACAATAAGCCTAGAGTAATTTTTTTTCTATTGAGCATCCGATATTTTGGCACAGTAATGTAGTAATTTATCTAATGCGAGTGACCATGAATACACATTTTAAATACCTGTTAAATGAAGTGGTCCTTTCGCCTTTATCATCCACCTCTTGACAGCCTTCTTCGTATGGTTCCAAAACTTCCATTTTAGGGAACCACTTTCCATTTTGGTAGTCGTGGTATTCGTTCTTCTGTGACGCACAATCCCGAAGAACGCCTTTGATGGTAACTGCAATATGTAACATAAAGGTTTAATTAAAGATTTCTCAATATGTACGAGTAGGTAAGTAGTTCTGTCTCGAATACGCTGCGCTTTTACGGTAATACAATCTTTGACAGCTTGAGTATAACCATATTGCTCGAATCGTATATTTAGTTATAGCTTATTGATGAGTAACTGGTGGCCTGACTCAGATTCGCAAGGGTAGATGAAAGACTTTTCTTTATTGTCTAGACTTTTATATATGAGGGTGGGGTAGCTAAGCTTCTGGAGCTGTATAAAATCAAGTAAAAAATAATCGTTTAATTTAAAAAAAAGTCGGAAACAAAGTGAGAATGATTTGACTTATCATTAAATTTTATGCCTCCGACTGCATGTTATGTATGATGTTGCATAAATTGAATTTTTATCAATTTCCGGTATTTTCAGTTGATTTTCTATTTCGTTACTTATTATTTTTTACGCAGGCGGGTTTTTTGTTTTTTTTTTTAATTTTTATTTTGTCTTTTTATTTAGACAATTTTTTTTTAAATCCTTGTGTCGAGCCCTTTAATTTGATACCCATAATGAAGTATTCGAAAAAAAAAATGTTTTTTTTGGCGTCGCACAGCCGCCATGTTTTTTTTTAACGTCACCTATCTAAGAACACTTGGGCAGCTAAGACGAATCTAACGATACCTCAATTATGTAAATCCGTTCAGCTGTTCTGGAGATATGAAATGATAAATAATCATACAAGATACGCGCGAAAAACAATACCCTTCCTATGCAGTCGGGTAAAAATAGAGTCTAATTCATTACATCAACATCCGATTGCTGAAACTGAACTTTATGTTTCTAAATTAATATTGAGTTTTACTTTTTTATGCGGTAAGACACTTCACCTGACATCCTCAACTACTAAGCAATACTAGCAACTCTGTTATGGCGACATGGTTACGTACCAAACCGAATACAATATGTATCTTCCGCTAGATTTCAGGATCTCTGGGTCCAAGGCCACAAGAGCACAAAGGCGGTTAATAATTGCTGATAATATCATAATCATGTCGTACCTCCTTGTAATATCTCCAGCTGGAAGTCTTGTTTCATGCACATCGTGGAGTAGGGGCAGTCGATGATGAACTTTTCCGAGTAGTCAAAGTGTACGCACAGGTTCTTGGTCGTGTTGTAGTACTGGCCCGGCGGGGGGTTGATCAGGCACTGGTAACATTGGAGCGACGATACGCCTGAAATGAGATATGAAGTGATTAGTTTTTTAATTATCATTAGCAAGATTTTGCTCAGAATCTGACTGAAAGGCAATAGCTACAATTAAACCTATTTAAGGGGCATTAGTTTGCATTAGACATGCGCAAAATACTTCACTGAAGTGTAAAGAATGATATACTCGTAGTTCAATTGAACTAGATGAAGTATATCACTCATCTAGTTCATTTAGTTCATCTAGTTCACTTGACTCAGTACTTCAGTAGTCCCTTTGAGTCACCCTATCATTAAGTTCAATCGCGTCATTTCATTCGTTTAGTTCAATCTGTTTCGTAGTTCTAATGATTGGAATAAGCCTAATGTTTCATATCGTAAGACGTCAAATTGAGTGCGGGCGGGCAGAGTCCGACTCCGACCGGTGCAACTGTCTCGTTTCCGCTCTTGCTCTTGCTCTGTTTTCCGACTCAATATATAAAACTGTTTAAATTCGAATGGACTTCAATGATAATAAGATCATAATTAATAATTGGCTGTGCTTTTAGAAACGTATAATGTACGATGCACGTACATGTCCAATCGCACATGACATTCTGCATATAGTTAGTTAATAAAATATAACAGACGCGGCAATAACTGTGACCCAGATGATCAGGTCACGTCGCCAGCCGACCTTCGACGAATGCACTTTATCTTGACAATCATATGCAATAATAGTGTTTAATTAGAAGTGGATTTGACAACTAATTTTTGCCTTTTTTAATTGCACTCGCCTGCATTTGCATCTGCATCCTTTTACATCTACATTTTTGCATCTCGTTTGCAACCTGCATACAATACATATATATAAGAATAATTAAGTATATACATAACGTCCGCATCAGACAAACTTATGCGGTGTATGCTATTTTGTCAATAATGCTATAAGCGTTAAAGAACAATAGGTGCCAAGGCAACTAATGTTTGCTGATAACTTAGCGATCAGTGAATTGTGGAGTTCGTAAATACGTTCAACAATACAAACAAATGACCATGTGCTAAACGCGGCGTTACGAAACTGCAGCGTGACTCAGCTGTTTAAATTATGCGTCCGTGACCACGGAATAGATTGTAGTGCGTGACGTCTTGATGCCCTCAGAGCGGGTGCCGTCAATGAGACAACCTTGAGACGAACGAACCATGAACTTCTACCCCATAATGCAGTCCTGGCACGCTACAGAAAAACAATTAATGGACCACTTGACCTTTCCAATGAGGACTACAATTTCTTTCTGCGCCGATTCAATGGTCATTGTACCGAACTTGTTATTGTCTGTTTGGATAAACTTGACTAATTGTTGGTTAGTCTAAAATAAGTAAAATTCCTTCATAAACATTTTCTTTCTAATAAGCACGTCAAGGTAAGCAAGGTTCACTCATAATCATAATAACATAGTTTGAAAGCCCATTTAGGCCTCTGACATGGCTTGTTTTTACTACTGACTAGGCGTGCCTGTCAAAACTGTGCGAAAACTTTTTGGTCACTCATCAGGGTAGCAACCGCGCCCCAAGCAGCTTATTGCGATCTTCGCATGAAACGGTTGACGACGGACGATCGATGCCACTAGCTACCTTTTCACTTATTTTCGTTCGACGCATTTCAAACAACTTTAATTACGAAAAGCCGTTGAATTTTCTCAATCAAACTCTTAAGGTAGATAATAAAGTTTCTAATCATCATCATCATCATCATAATCATCATCATCATCATCATCATCGGCTTAAATAAGTCTACTGCTAAAATCAGTAATCGCGATTTCTTCTGTCTAATTCTACTAATACATGTAAGTTTCTATTACTATTACATTTTAAATTGCTTATTTAGGTACAATGACGTTTATTTGTAAAATAGAAATGGTAGTTATTTTGCTATATTTCCTCTATATATTTATGCTAATAATTTCCCTAACTTTGAACATTGGACTATATTTAGAAATACAAAGTTACGTAGGACTTTAAATCCTCAATGCATTTTAAATTCGTTTAGGAACCTGATACCACCCACAAATTAGTAATTCAACAAAGGAACAGTAGGTTTGATAGAGTATGCAGGTCACGGTTGCGATGCCCTAGTGGAGTCGTTGAACTCTAGATAGACCACATGTTAGATAAATAATACGCACACGCACGTTTGTAACTCTAATTATTTAATTTGCACACGATTTAATCACACATGTGTAACGCTTCTTTAGGACAGTGATCACGGGAAGTTATCCCTACAACTTATCGCTTAATAATTAAATCACTAATCGAGATTTCTTTTATCTACAAAATTTATAAGATAGGCTGGCTTGTAACGAAGACCGAATAAAGTGTGAAACACTATATTTTATTTATAATATTTTGAATTTGGCATTCACAATGCTATATACGAAGCGATATAGAAGCCGATACCTGTTTCATTAAAAATTAAAAAAAACACCACCTCAATTAACTACTTTTTTCCTAACTGAAATGAGCTTTCTGTTTATTTACAATTTACTACGCTACGCGGGCGAGCGAAGCGACTAGCGAAACGTTGTCCGCGCGTGCGGTTGTCCTTACTCGCGCGTGTAGTACATGCGAAATGCCGATAGTTTAAAACGCGTAATAACTCGCGTGTTTTAAAATTTGCTAATAACCTTTTTTAAATAAAAGGGATGTAGATAAGTTACTAGTTTACCTCCTTAAACCTTCCTGAGGCTGGTTGATTTTTTGTAGTAAAATTTTATCTTGTAACTATATTTTATTTTATACAAGTTTATAAACGCACGAAGGACTATATAAACAGTATAATAATGTAAGGGTGGTGATTATTTCTGTTTTACCTTTCAACAGGCCCGCAAAAGGCTTAAACATATTAGAAATACTTATATATCAATTTAATAAATGCATTTCTGTCAAATGTTTAAATGTGAAAGAGGCAATGATATTCTGATGATCTGTGATTAACAAGTTTTAGTGCAAGATGACACTCTTCAAGTACATACGCCTACACGTCAGACTACCACAGCCTATCAGTTTTTTTAGTTTTTTTTAATGCCTTATTATAAGACAGCTTTTGACCTCGATCTCGCCTAATGGTGAGCGTGGATGAGGTCTACGGTGGAGCGAGCTGCCCCAGAAGATGCCTATTAACTCTCGCCTTGAAGGCATTCAGGTTATAAGTTTTTGGGAACACAGACGATGGCAGAGAATTCCACTCCCTGCCAGTGCGCAGTAAAAATTATGACATAAAGCGCTTAGTGCGACATAGTGGATAGTCTTTAAACTTATGTATATGGCATATGGTTGAACATTTATTGAAGAAATTTGATAGGATTTGGATAGGTTGATGTGTGATGCAGGCATCTGTACAAAGAAGGTGTCTTAGAGTCACCGCAGACATGCTACTTTTAGCCGCTTTTTTCATCTTCTCTTCAGCTTATCTTTTTCATCTTTTCTATTCAGCTTCTGAACGTTACACTCCGCACACATTCGGATGCGCGGTCGCATCGATTTGCATCGAGTGGCCGATCCAGCATCGGAGCAGTCGCTAAAACGCGCGACTCCGATACCGCCTCCGAACCGAACACATGAAGTCGCGAAATCGCGATGCTGCATCGATAAGAATCTCACGATTTTACTGCAATCGAACGCAGAGTGTCGTCAAAACGTGATTCAGCATCGATACAGTCGCAAAATTCCTAATCTCTGATACTAAAAGTAGCATGTCTGCGGTGGCGCTTAATAATAAATAAATAAAAGCAATCTGATACCGCAACATGCAGTTTGTTAAGGGAATCGGTCGCTGGAATGGAAAACTGAAATTGGTAATTGAATAATATAAGCAGTTATCAATGATTATACTCGTAACAGCGCCAACGCGATTTTTGTTGCAATTGTCAGCAAATCTAGTGGGCTTAATGCTCTGAACTTTCAACATGTTTTGGGTTAGGAACTTACTTCTTATATTTTACGCAAGGTATTCTTACGCTATATCGGAAGAGTATTACAACGACTATTACAACAACACTGAAACCATTGTGGTTAATATATCGGATGCGCGAAGAACTGCGAATAGCAAAGATCTAGAGAAGAGTGGTATAGTTTTGCCAAACCATTTTAGTTCCGAAAGTGACTCAAGTGAAGAATCCGAAGGTACTTTCAGCGATGATGAATTTAAAATATATGTGGTTGGTAAGAAATCAGCCAAACTTACACGAGAGAAGTTAAAATTTTCACCATCAAAACCACATATTTCGACTACAACCTTATCTCAAAACACCTCTACAAGTAGAATTGTTAGCACTTTTTTACCCACAATACATTTCTTTAAAGACTATGAATATATGTACGATGATAATGTATCGACAACACCAAAGCAAGAAGTGACAACAGAGAAAAAGGATATTTTAAAATTATCGCCAAGTAATGATAGTGTACCATCAGATTCATCAGTTTTTTTAACTGATTTTTACAACATCGAACCGGCTGCAATCGTGCCTGACATGAATTTAAGTTACAGAAGTTTAACATCCAACCGTGTTTGGTATGTTCCCGAACGATATCCTTGTTGGAAATTGCCCGTGCTTTACGGTGAATTAGGACAGAGAAAGAACACATCGGACGTATTTGTAATATATGGTGGAACATTAAAAAATGTTTTAGATTTAGAAAAGCAAAAAGCAAAATGGGACAGGGATTTTGTGATACATTCAGCAAAGAATCAGTTTCACAATAAATGGTGCGGAGTTGAACCTTGCTATGGAGACCACACTCTTTGTCTGTTCCCAAGCAACAATATTATTTCCAAAATATGCGATTCTAAGTATACTGTCCAAATACCAAGCATGGTTGAACAAATCGCATTAATAAATACTGTTAATTCAATGAGAAATCGAATTGCTAAAGGTATTTGTGAGGAGTATTCTCATTTACCACCTGCAGCCAATATGAATCAAATGATTTACGATCTCGACTTAGAAAGAATATCTGCTGCATGGCTTCGTCAATGCTTACCCGGTCCAGCTCCCTGTTCTGCTCTCGATGGAAATTTAGTCACGCAATTGGAATGTACAAAAACTTCTGAAAGATGTTGCCGGAATACATACAAAACCGGCTCTATGAATAAGTGGTAAGTGCTGTATTGTAAAAATTCTGAAGGAATCAAGTATAATAAAATTTAAAGATTATATTGCCACTATTATATTATTAAGTATTTTTTACGTAGAAATGTAATTTCAAAGTTTATTTGATTTTGAATTCAATAAATACCCAGCATTCACTATACATTTTATGTTTTAAATTGTTATCAACTAATGAACACTGAAATTCAGTTGTAAATAATCCGGTCAATATTATTTTCCAGTATACCGAAAGAGGAATGCTTCGTCTCAGCATTAATAGGTTGTATCTACGCTTGGTTTTTAAGTGCTGGCGTCAAGTTAGAAGCTACTAATGTGTATTGTGGTTTCACTACTTCAAACATCTACAGTACAGCACAGATTATTTGGGCCGAAACTAAGAAAATGGGTTGTGCGTTTGGTGAAAGAAATAATGGTGACATTAGAGTGGTGTGTAATTTTTCACCAGGCGCCCCATTTTTTCTGTCTACTAAATATTACTGTGGGGTCATATCCCATCAAGATATCACTAATAGAGTAATAGATAACAATACTACAGATGTTACTGATTTTATTTTTTTGCGGTCTCTGGGCATTAATTTGCATCCGGTGTATCACAAGTTTGATAGAGACACAGAAACAAGATACAACATAAATCAATCTAAATTACATCTCAATAGAAGAAATTGGTATATGAATGCTATAACAAATTTATACAAGCAAGCATTTTTGAAACAAAGGTTAAAAGACCAATCGAATGCAACAAAGGGATTCATTTTCAGCTTAGTTACAAAGTATACGTTTTTTGAAGAAACCGAAAGTAGGTGCGACTCGGCTGAACCAATGTACATTATCGGAGAACCTGGATCGCTATGTTTGGAGAAAGGCAGAAGATTTGATGCCCTTTGCTATGACTTCGGAGATCCTACGCCTGGGTATAGATTAGTTGCAGTTATTGCACCAGTTGCGTTATTTTCTTTAATATTGTATGATTTATTTAGCGGTGTTGTAAGACAAACGAACTATTGACCATCAATGACAAGAGACATCAATAACACTAATATAACATTATTTAGTGGGCGAATTTTCATATACTGTTGATTGTCCAAGATTCAGCAAGGCGATTGTTTAAGCAATTCTTTTATGCAAATAATAGAATACCTTTCATTGTTATTAATTAATCCCCGTATCATGAATAAACTAAGTTATAAGTCTATTTGCTTATTTTATCACAATAATTACGTCTTGTTGTCTATATAGAGAAGAAAATGTAAAACAGATTTTTTTTATTGACTCTTATCCAAAATCTTTTTACTTTCTTGTCACAATGGGTGTTTTACGGTCTTGTGAGTTCTTGCTTAACTTGAATTGCCTACTCGCATTTCCCGCTCAATCTCGATTACTGTCAAGGCTATTGAATGCCCTTGGTTACCAACGAAACGCTGTCCTAAATTGCAGTAAATTATTGCAACGCAAAGTCATAGGAGACTAAGGGCGGCTTGCATAATGTTTTTAAATATAACTTAATACAACTTTAATCCATTTATGCCTTTAAACAAGACAAGCGTCTTGCACAACCAAAATTATGTTGCTAAAAGGTTAAGTATGATATTGAATTATTTTATTATATTATTTTGAATATATTTTGATTTTGCCCCTTGATAAATGGCTCTAGTAGAATTTAGTCGGATGACGATGAAGAGATTATGGAATACCTTCATGTAATAGACCTCTTAAGGAAATACAACTTTTTCCAAGAACAGACTTGTTTTGAAAGTATTACAGAAGAAAAATTTGTGAGAAGATTTCATGGTTCTAAATTCAAAGCGTTGACGCCGAATTTTGTGGAGGAGGATTGAAAGGGGGGAGAG
This sequence comes from Eudonia mercurella, assembly GCA_963082485.1. Classification (NCBI taxonomy): domain Eukaryota; kingdom Metazoa; phylum Arthropoda; class Insecta; order Lepidoptera; family Crambidae; genus Eudonia; species Eudonia mercurella. The sequence continues at coordinate 4,470,038 of OY720044.1, forward strand.
GGGGTACAACCCCTACTCACCCCTCCCAAAACTCAAAGCTTAAAGCATACCTTTTTTTAACGAATTTTAAATTTTGTCAAAAAAGATGTTTTTATCGTCTCCGGTACTGCAGGAAGTGCAGCCCCTCCACCCTTGCGTAGCACAAACACCAACGCAAGCATTCCATGCTCGCCTTCGCAGTTTCGGCTTTCGGCAGTCTCAGCCGCAGCGGCGTGCCTGCGTTTCATTACAGCTGGTAGGGGCTGCTCTCACTCCGCACCTCCAGGCTCATAAAACACTCTAGCGCAGGGCAGACTAGTACCACGTGGAGTCGGGGTAGACTTATTTTTATTTAATATTACCTCACGGTGAATGAAACATTATGAGAAATGTCAAAACACAAAAAATTGTGCGGTTTATTAGATTTTTTAACATTACTTCGTAGCACTGGAATTTAGCTTTTTTGTCACTAACTTAGCACGGTTGCTTTCAAAACGTTTCTACGTTGAAAAGTTGGCAACAGAGCTGTCATTTACTATAAGAAAAAAAATATTACCTAAACAATAACATTAACAATAATTTATTATGAGAGTCCTACTTGACTCCTGGCAATAAAAAATCGTGTACTTGTTCCTAATTATGAGTTTATTATAACAAATTATAGCCTACTTATAACAAAAAAGAAAAAAACCTAAAAATTCGTTGTCAACGGTTGGAATGCTGAGCCTTTAAAACAAAGTTAGGTAGGTACAAGGTTAGTTATTGAAAATCATAAATGTTATTTGTTTGACAGCAGACATATTTCTTTTCACGTTTTTTTTACGGCCAGCACGGCCGTAAAAAAAACGTGAAAAGAAATATGTCTGTATGTCTGTCTGTCAATATGTCTGTCTAAATTTGTTGTAAATTTCAACCGAAACACTTAAAAAACGTAAGTGTCTAAACGAAACGTGATTTTATGAAAAGGAGTTATTAGTGTTTAGAATTTGTTTACTTCAAGTATTCGTTATTTGATAACATCAAAAAAGCTTTTTATTAAAATGTGCATGTATTTGATGTACCTACAAAGAAAACAAAAAAATAATGATACTATGATGAATATATGAAAATAAATATAATATAATGAAATAATGAATAATATGATATTACGCGAATTTAATGGGACAGCAGCACTAAATATTTGTTTTTAGCGATAACCAAATCATATAGGAAAAGTGCTTCATAATGTGTAATATACGTACATATATTACGCAATATGAAGCACTTTTAATGTAGGTAAAAATTTTTTTTATTTCAAAATATTTATTATGTATTTGTTACATGTAATCTTGACCTATGCCGTAGACCCCGGCACGGCAGCACCGGCAGCGCCAGGCGTATGCTTCTGTTACTAGAGTAGGGATACATAAATCCTTTGTGCATTATTATCTCGGCAGCAGTGTAACTAAACGATTACGTATAGAGATAACGCGTGGCAAAATAATGTTAATGTTTCCATTGCCATTCCGGCTTGATTAGATTTCATAATCGGAGTGGTGTGTTGTTGTGATAAGTTATATTAAATATTTAAAAAAAATAGAAATTGTTTTGACATTATGATCACGGCAACTCCGAAAGTTGTAAGAGCTCTATTCGATGAAAAATTAAAGAATCAAATGCCCAGTTTGTCTCAAAAGTTTAATTCTGCTGATTTGGAACGTGTGAAAAGTGATAAATATATAATGCGGATTTTAGCACATGTGGAAAATAAAACAAGGCAGGCAGTGGATATGTTGTGGGAAATACTGGAGTGGAGAAAAGCGGTCGGAGCCAGTGACATAACCGAAAAAAACATAAATATGGAATACGTTAAAGAGGGATCATTTTTTCCTTACGGCAGAGACATAGATGGTTGCCTTTTGCTAGTTTTCGTTTCGAAACTGTATAGTAGGACAAGAAAAAACATAGAGGAATCTAAAAGAATTTTGATATATTGGCTCGATCGCATAGAAAGGCAAGAGAACGGTAATAAAATTAGTTTGTTCTGTGACATGTCCAATTGTGGTGTCAGTGATTTTGATGCGGAAATCATCACATATACCAGAACGCTATTCCAGAAATATTATCCATATTTGTTAAATTATATTATAATCTTTCAAATGCCATGGGCATTATCTGTTACATTTAAAGTTATGAGATCTATTCTCCCTGCTAAAGCAGCAATGAAAATGAAGTTTGTGTCGAGAAATACATTAAGTAAAGTCATCCAGTTGGAACATGCACTAAAATCATGGGGTGGCAAGAATATTTATGAATTTGAATTCTTTTCTGAAAACACCAATACCAACATTCATCTAGCCACAAAAAATTACTTAAAAGATATTGTGAAAGAAGATAGCATGATTTATTTAAAACCCAGCAACACCATGATTTTTAAAGGAAACAATGACAAACTTATAATATCAATTGAGTTAACTATTACAAATGTACATGAAAAACCTGTTTTCTTTGAAATTAGGAACACTTCTGAATTGTTTTACGCAAATCCTGGTTATGGTACTCTAAACATTAGATCGTCTCAAAGTGTGACTATGATTGTGCAATATGATTTTAGCTCATTTACATTAGAAGCTTTAACTATGGAAAAATTCTTTATTATGACTTTACAAATACCAAAACCAGATTTGTCCCGGGAGGAATTATTTGATGTTTGGCAAAATCATCCAATATCCAAAGTAGAAGAATATAAATTAAGATGTCTTTTTAATGAAATTCAAAATGAGAGCACATCGATTGTAAACTCTTTGAACAATCTCCGTGTGACCAATCAAGCCATTCAAGAGCAACTTGAAATATTAAAATTATACCAATTCCTCACATTTTTTGCTGTTGTATTTGTTACTTTTGTGGCACTGTATCAATATATTTTCTGATTTCAAGACAATCTTTAATTTAGCACTCCGTTACGCAGTTGGGTATTGTCGGAAATCAATTCACCTTGCGTGATCTAATTTACCGTACTGATCGTACTTGCTTACCGTCCGCATAACATTTGCGCGTTCCGGGTTTTTTTTAACACCAACCATTCATGTTCCTACTGAAAAAAATTGTTATTCGTAAAGTGTAGCATGCATTTGCATTGTTATGTTCCAACAGTTAGAGTTAGTGGGAGCTTTCCAGTTCCTCAGTGGTAGACGATTCCGAGGTAGTTGCGCTTCCATCTTCGGCTTTATAACATCACTTACCGTGAAAGTAAAACGTTCAATAAAGTTTGTTGGACTGTACAGCTATACAAAGTAGTTCTTGCAAATAACAATTAACTTTTACCAACCTGTACTTGACAAGGCCAGCATTGTTACTGCCACAACTAAAAGACACTGTTCCGGGTACATTTTTGTTGTATCTTGTACGTTCTTTCGGTTCGATGAGTGCAATGATGTCTTGTTACGCTGCCGCTGCCGCTAATCTGTGAACAAACATAGTGTGCATAAGAAGTATGATCTGTAAGAGTCTCATGCTCTACCGACTTCAGGCTCTTCGCTCTTAAGGACGTTGCTAAACTTATGGCATCTATCTTTACAGAGGAGGAAGAGTGAAAGGATGAGGTTGCACAAAAGATCCCAATGGGTCGAAGTGTTACTGGGAGAGGGAAACCTCAGCAGGCCCCACTAAAAGAAGATAAGATGATCTGTAAATATTTAACTTAATGAGTATTCGATAATAGAATATAAAATATACTGTTTTTCTATTTACGTAGTGTTTTAAAGTACAAAATGTGCAGTTGAACAGTGAGTTAAAGGTATTCAGCTTTATTGACGAGTCTGTTTTTTTAAGTGTTTTTTTATGACATACTTATACTTATTTAATTTTAATTTTTTCTCTGTATTTTATAAATATTTAATTCAGCTTCAGTGCAGCAATTAGCACTTGAAAATAAAAAGTAAAATTTACTATAGCGTTGTGTTATCAAATTTGTGACATTCATCTGTAAAGATGAATCTGCATAGCCATATCGGTTGCAATAACCGTTGGATTGATGGCACTCTGCCACTAAAAAGCACTCAAATAATCAAAAAGCAGTAAAAAAAAATTCAGTGCTTATGTCAGCCTTTCCGGTAGCATAATGGTCAGTGCAGCCGCCAGGATTGCGGAATACCCAGGTTCGATTCCTGGCTGGGATGGCGTACGGATCCAGCTGTTTCTCTTCATACAACCATATCGCTAATGAAATTGGGTATAACGATATTTTAAAACAAATTTTTATACAATCATATATTTATATACGTTTCTGCTATTTATTATATTTAATGTCATTTCCAAATTAGGTGATAATAAGTGAAGTAATTACTTTTATCTCTTGACGAATTGTACATAGCCAATGTGTAATTTATCTAGTAATCTAGCTGATAACAATAAAACGTGATTTATTGATGTTTTAATCAAAATCTGGGTTTATTATCTATCGCCAAAATAGTGCTTTGTTTGTACTCGCATGAAAATGTTTACATTGAAGCCCTAGCTAATTCTCAGGTCAAAGTCTCAAGGAGGATTAACAACAAAAGACGCTTTGAAAATTACGATTTTTTTTAGAATATCCTGTCATTGTCTGTAACTAGAAGAACAAAGAAACGTGGCCCGAAAAGGAATACAAATAATCGTTCAAAGTCATTGTGCTGGTGTTGCAAATAATTTCGTTTGAACCCGGCCTACGGGTATCGTAATATTGTTTGGCCTGTTGTGGTACGGTGGTGTAACCGTGTATCACGTGGCGCAGAGCAGAGCAAGCTGCGCCTTTACAAATTGGCGCACTCGTATTACCTTCAAGGTCCCGACCCGCTTGGCGGCCTTTCCAACGACAAGCGAGTATAATATATTTTTTGAAAAATGTTGCTACAAAAAAAAATCTGTAGACTTGGTGTTCTACTCTCGATTCTGACCCAAACGCCTAGGTAAATCTGGTAGGAGACGATGCCATCCCTTCTAGAAGCCCTATGGCAAAGTTCCATCACTATGACTTAAGTAACCTCTAGAACGCTATCAAGCCAGTTGCGGCCACCAGCAGGAATTTTCCAGAAAAAACCTATATACTTGGTTGTGTTCTTTAACCCTTGGTATGTCGGAACGTAGATCCACGGCGTCAAACAATTGAAATTCTATTGTGTCCAGAGGTTAAGCTGTAGTACGAGCGAACATACCCCGAAAGACTTCTATGTGTTGGTATAATGTGGTCGTGTACCCTGTACCTTAAAACTTTTTTCAAGGATATAAGGCGGATGTCAAGAACGTAAAACCCGGAGGTGCCTCTAAGGGTACGGATCACGACACGACTCGGGTAGACTATATTGCGGGATAGCAGTTGTTCATAGTAAGCGTGTAGCTGATGCAGGCTCTATTCTGAAAATTTGTGCTTTTTTGGCTAAGTTTATGTATACACAAATACACAGCTTAACTAGCAGCAGCTATGACAAGCGAACATTCTTTACACAATTAGGTACCAAATTCAAAAACAAAATTCTTTACTTTAAACCACAAGTAACTCTATTGCATATTTAACTTACTCGATTTCGCACTTTTTCGCGACGCTGGCTTCAATAGTTCTAATTCTTTTTGCCTGCAAAACACCATGTAATAAAGGTTTTATTTGCAATTTTGCATAGTAAATTCTTAAACAGACGCTGCTCTGGCTGGGCGTGAGCATTTCAGGTTTCAACGTTATGAAATACCTGCCAATAGCTTTGTTCGGATTCATTAACGACCTTGTGACGTGTGACAGTTCTGAACTGGTTTTGTAATTCAAAAACAGAGATGTGTAGTCTCTGCTCGTACACATTAAATGTATTGACAGCGTTAGTCAGAAACATAGTCTAATTCGATATTAGTAAGGTTTGTTTTTCTAGAACGACAAGATGCTTATGTCGCGTCGATTAATTAGAACTCTGACTCTACCCAATTAGATTTAAAAAAACATTGAACAAACGTAAAGTCACATCCTGTTATATTAAATTAGTCGCGTCGGGTTAATGTCCGTGGCTACTAAGGTATGACATGGGTAAAGGTAAGATAAGGTATGAAATATATGAAACATTCTATGTTTAGAAAAAATCATACCTACTCCAGCTCATAAATTATAATGCGACGAAGCGTAATTTCTTCCAGACTGCCACGCAGATGGAGAGATTTTAGAGACACTCGAAAATCAGAGGTGCAAAGTACTCTATCTACATAATTATCATAATGTGCGAAGCTAATATTTGAACAAATAAAAAGATGCTGTTATGCTAATGTGATTATGTAATTGACTCTGACATTACACACAACAATCTAGGCCTAATGTAATCTGCACGTGCTTGCATACTATGCCCGCTGGTTGGCTATAGTCGACATCCATTCCTTGCTTGTCCAAGCGTACACATTTCATGTTATTGTAATGTATGTAGGTAGTTAAGTTAATTATTATATTTTAAGTTGAGGATAACACTTTTTTGTATGTCTCTCTCTCGCTGATTAGACGCTATACCAAATGACCGTGTTTTAATTTTGCTCCTTAGTTTTTCCTGCTAGTTCCGCGAAGTCATATATTCCACATATATCTCACTGGCGACGAGTAGTGTTCGTAATCTACGTGTGTGAACATTATTTATGCTGTTAATTTAGTCATAATGGCAGTCGGAAAAATTGGACATTTCGATATCGTAAAAGACAACTGGGACTTATACGTGGATCGTCTGGAGCAATATTTGATTGTGAACGAGGTAAAACAGTCGGTAAAAGTGGCAACGTTAATTACAGTGATAGGCAGTGAAGCATATGAACTCATGGTGAATTTGTGCACACCGGATAAACCTTCTTCAAAGACATTTGATTTTTTAGTGACGGTTATGAAGGAACACTTACAACCGCAACCGAGCCTGTTAGCGGAACGTTTTCGATTTCGACGTCGGGTACAAGCTAGTGATGAGAGTGTTGCTGATTTTGTTTCGGAGTTAAAGAAGTTATCGAAACATTGCAGGTTTACAGCGGACAGTCTCAAAGAAAATTTGCGTGATCAGTTTGTGTGCGGGTTGAGAAACGAATACGTTCGGCAGCTATTATTCACGGAGGATGATATAACGTTCGATCAGGCGTTTAAGCTCGCCGTGTCGATGGAGGTAGCAGAGGCAAACGCAGCAACGGTGGAGGACTGTACCCGCAGGAAGGGTGACAGTACACCGGCGGCAGCGCAGGCGGTGCATCAGCTAGCAACGGCGACGGCGAGGAGAGAGCGAGACGGCACGCGACAACGACGACCGGCGCACACTGGGGCGGTATATATGAAGGTCGTACCCAAAACTCAAATTATACCAGAAAATAAGTGTTCATGCGCAAAACTTAATAAAAACTACTTTTGAGTGATCGTTATGTCTATAATTCTTGTTCCAGCATATTCAGCACATCAAAATCAATTTTTTTTTTCATAAATAGGTAATTTGCGGTTAAGGGTTATAATTGGATCTGAAGAAATGAACAAACGATTAATTATGTTGGTAAGGTTGTCAGTTCTTGATATTTTCCTTGCAAAATTTTCTCGATAGGACTTAAAGTCTTTATTTCAGGCTTCTTGAGCTTCCTCACTCAGCATTCCTATAGGCAGTAATGCATGGTTAACACTTTCAGCGCTGTGGATTAAGGCGAAGGGCAAGGCACACTAGCGCCGCTAATGGATTTAATTTGATAACTGCTAAACTGGACTTTTTTTCAAACATTACGGACCTTCCGACACTAGGCGAACATCTATTATTTAATAATTGTGCACTACTTTTAGGTTTGTTTTTGTATTCATTCGCTAACACCAAAAGTGGCCATTGTATGTAAATAAATGCGATAGCCCGTTTTGTGAATAAACCACGCAACAAAAAGTAGTGCACAATTATTAAATAAATACTATGGATGCTTTCCTGTTATCGGACGGTACGCAATGTTTAAAAAAAGATCCGGTCCATTAGTAATTGTCAAATTATCAATTGGTGGTGCTAGTGTGCATCTAAGGGTATAGAGCAACATATACCTGAGCCGTATCCAAACAATATTGCTGAAACTTCTCTATATTAGTTTGAAAACCACTGGAAATGGTCTACAATATTATATAAATACATAATTATAAGTTCTTCATCAATATTAGTAATACTTGAAGAAACTTTATAGTTTTGAAAAAAATTACGTGCCACATTCCCATCATTTGAATTTCCAAAACCAGGTTTTGGTTTATCTACATTAAGAGACAACTTATTTTTAAATTTTTCACGAATATCTTTCTTTGTTTCGTCTATAAGCTCCTTATTTGTTTTAGATACACGCCAATTACGAATGGGTAATTTATAACTTAAGTGTAAAAGCGATTCAAACGATCTAATCCAGGCATGTAATACGGAAATGCCAAAAGATACATATTCAGATTTGATAGGTCTGTTCTTAATCGCATCAAGATCATTAAATTCTTTAGATGTAGCATCACATAGGTAACACCGCATTGTAGATTTTGTATCCGAAAGACAGTTACACAACTTGCCATCTACCATTGTAAATAAAGTATGGTGTTCAATCAAATATTTTTTACCGTCTAAATTCACTTCTGTAGCAACTAAACCTTTGATTTGTTTATCCATATACTCTTTTTTAGACTTAACTAATTCTTCAGTTTCTTTTTCATACTCAAGGTTTATAGGTCTACAGAATCTAGGCGATGAATGGTTGCAATTGGAATTGGAATGGTTTTGCCACAATGTAATTGATTTTCCATTTTTTTTCACCCGTAAGTCGTAACGGAACCAAACATGCTAAGAACATATATTTATCATCAGATGTTTCAGACAAAATCTTTTGTTTATATTGAGTATGACTAGAGCTGCCATCAAATCTCCATTTAGAATACTATATAATTTTATCAAAGAAGTATTCAGAAGTTGCGTCCAAAACAGATTTTTGAGCCTGCACTAAACGTGTTCCTGTATGATCTAATAAGCATTGGAGAGGAACTTCAGCATCAGTCTCTGTAACTTTTACGTCTTTTGGATAGGAATTTAATTTTTCAGCCTGTACTTCTTTATAACTTGGAAAAATTTCCTTTGCATAGTTTCTAATAACTTCATATTGTTTACGCGACAACAGTGCTTCAATAATTAACGGTAGAGCATCGCGAGGCAAAACTCTTTTTGCTTTCACAGTAGAAGCTATATTAAAGCAATCCTTCGCATACTGGGAGCTACTTGCAACTTGTGCAATGACACTGGCTTCTGTAGATTTACCTGTTGCCCTAAATTGCATTTGAGCATTGATAAGGAAAACGGCCCACCCATAAAAAGACATATCAATCATATTAAGAAAAAAATAGTTAGTACCGTTGTTTTCCCAGCTGTAGACGGGGCAGTAGGTGGGGTCCAGTCAGAAGATGTGAGAGGTACTGCGGAGGTCTCACTTTCAAAAAATATAATGGAGCCACCGGTGGAAGTACCCAAGCGAGTAAGAAAACCGGCACAACGTTATGGAATGGAGTTTGATTAACTGATGTATTGTATTTTATAATTTGGGTTTAAATTTAATTTTAGTTTTACGAGATAGATTATAAGCACCTAATGGTTATAATATATGTATAAATTATGGGTGAGGGTGTAATATATGTAGGTAGTTAAGTTAATTATTATATTTTATGTTGAGGGTAACACTTTTTTGTATGTCTGTGAGAGAGAGAGAGAGAGAGAGAGAGAGAGAGAGAGAGAGAGAGAGAGAGAGAGAGAGAGAGAGAGAGAGAGAGAGAGAGAGTCGTTTGGTATACCAAACGACCGTTTTTAATTGTGCTCCTTAGTTTTTCCTGCTATTTCCGCGAAGAGTCATATACCTATTCCACATATATCTCAGTTATTATTGAAAAATTATAAGAATGATGGTTTAATCCACTATGATCACCTAGGTGATGTCACCTGGGTGATTTAATTCTACATTTTTATCTTCTAAAATCACCTGCCGTCATATCACCTGGGTGTTCAAATTCCACATAAGTAAAAATTTTTTTTTAGTTTCCCCTAATCACTTGCGTTAACTTTTATAATAAACGATATGCACATGGTAGGTATACTCTTATTTTTATTGGCCTTTTTTTTACTCTCTCGTATTAAACCAAGTGCCAATCTAGTACGTATTGTCTTCATTATAATTTCTTATCATAGGTTTTGTATAGGGATATAATATAATCAATGCGGAAAACGCCACTTGTCAAGGTCATTTTATATCTCGCTTGAACCACTGGACCGATTTGGATGAAAGTTGGAATACAGATACACAGAATACAGAAGAAAGGTGGGGTGGTCAAATATACAACAAAACACTGTACACCTCTTTTCCGCATTGATTATATTATATTCCTATACAAAACCTATGATAAGAAATTATAATGAAGACAATACGTACTAGATTGGCACTTGGTTATTTAACATTGGCCTTTTTTTACTCTCTCGTTTTAACGAGAGAGTAAAAAAAAGGCCAATAAAAATAAGAGTATACCTAAGTTAACGCAGGTGATTAAGGGAAACTAAAAAAATTTTTTTACTTATGTGGAATTTGAACACCCAGGTGATATGACGGCAGGTGATTTTAGAAGACAAAAATGTAGAATTAAATCACCCAGGTGACATCACCTAGGTGATCATAGTGGATTAAACCAGAATGATGACCTATTACCATATTTTACGTCATTAGTGATGTAGTCGTACTACGTTAGAACAGCATATTTACAGCATATTTTTTTAAGTTTAAGTGTATTGGCCTTTTAACTTTCTTGTCAATCATTATTGTTGAACAATAGCTATTTTGCAATAGCCACGTGTAAGACGTGAGGCTCTACTTGTCTATTGATTTTCTTTCTAAGGTTGTTTGGCAACCTCATGATACTGAAAAACTTTTGACGAGAAACATGTGAGGTCAAAACATCATAGGGTTGCCAGGTGACTTTAACCTGACGTGTCTGATTTTTAAGACCATATCCGGCAAATAATTCACGTGTCCGCGCTGGCTGTCTGAGCGTGTGAGCGAAACATTATAATAAGTAAATGATCATCATCATCATCACCAGCTCATTCTATGTCTCCACTGCTGGGGCACGAGCCTTCTCTATGGATTGATAGGTGATAGGAGAACGCACCATTAACGAAACGCGACTATTTCATGACGGCATTTTTTTTGACATCTAACAAAACGAACGAATCGCTACCAACTTGCTTGTTTACTAAAAATCGACGACGCACGTACCGCTACCACACCACCACCACGGTGGTGTGCGGCCGCGGGCCCTGTGCGGCTTGGTGGTTGTTAGCGACGGCTTTACGTGCATCATCATATCTGCATACCTGTATTACTAGACTCGCCTCTGGAGATGTCGGGTTCGATTCCCACTGAAGGTTAGATAAGTTTGTTACGCAAGATCGTCACTAGGTGGCGGTGTATCAATCCCATACAAATTGCACTAAGCACTCTGAGATCACTAACAAATCACAATAAAAAACAAAAAATTAATTAAGTAATTAATTATGATCTTAAGATTTTACCGTGCATGTTTCGTAGAGAAATGTAAGCTTCATACCTAACACCTCCAGTGATTAACGAATTATAATTTTTATGTTCCTTGAGATTGTTAAACTCCTATAAACACTGTAGTTTAGACCAAAATAATATACCTATTTTGCACTTAATTGTGGCTTTTATTACTTTGCAACTACGTTAATTAAAATTTAATAGGTACATAGGTAGAATTTCTTCAATCAATGTTCAACCATATATGCCAAATACATTAAGTTCAAAGTCTATTGAGGTTACAATTTCTGGTAGTCTGAGTAGGTAGGTACACACCTTACCATTACCATTAAAATTAACGTGTTTTCGTGTATTAGAACCACTAAGCTGCTGACGAGGGGATTAGAGGTTAATATGTACTATAATCGTATGTTATATCAGACCTAAATCATTTAAAAATATGAGTTTTTAATGTCATTCATCATCATCATCATCATCAGCTCATTTTATGTCCCCACTGCTGGGGCACGAGCCTTCCCTGCGGATGGATAGGGAGAACCGGCCATAAACCACCGCGCAGGCCAAATGCGGATTAATGATTGTTAAAGACTGCTAATGCAGCCGGTACCAACGGCTTTACGTGCCTTTCGAAGCTTGGAGGAGCTCGAGATGATACATTTTTGGTCATCCGTCCGATGACCGGCCTTTGCGAAAGTTGTTTAACTTCAACAACCGCAGACCGGGCGCGTTAACCACTGCGTCATCGAGCTCCGTAACCTAACCTATTTCTATTTCCATGCAGCATTATCTTGTATTGCTGTGTTCCAGCTTGGGGGCTATGAGATCCAGGGTATAGAAAAGCACTAGTGAGGCAGCGGCAATAGGGTGGGCAAACCTTATTAAGGCGAAGGGTAAGGCACACTAGCGCCGCTAATGGATTTAATTTGACAACTGCTAAACTGGATTTTTTTTCAAACATTGCGGACCTTCCGACACTAGGCAAACATCTATTATTTAATAATTGTGTAAGTACTACTTCTAGGTTTGTTTTTGTATTCATTCGCTAACACCAACAGTGGCCATTGTTTGTGAATGAATGCGATAGCCCGTTTTGTGTATAAACCACGCAACAAAAATTAGTGCACAATTATTAAATAAATACTATGGATGCTTTCCTGTTGTCGGACGGTACGCAATATTTAAAAAAGATCCGGTCCGTTAGTAATTGTCAAATTATCAATTGGTGGCGCTAGTGTGCCTTACCCTTCGCCTTAATTGCATTACACAGCCTCACGGAAGTCTAGGAGACGCCCAAACTATCCCGGGCGTCTTTCCTTGGCGGGCCGTTGCAGCGGGGAACTCGGTGATTGCTATTCGCCCGAGCCATCCATATCACAGAAAAAGGATGGTATTATGTTCTTTGGTTCGACGTCGAGCTTTTAGTGGCTGGACAAGGGAAGAGGTGGAGATTCCTACATAGCCCGGGGTCGCCCATAGCCCCGGTGTATGCGCAAAGCATTTTATCTAGTTAATAAAAAAGGTCATAGGAGCATACGAAATTAAGCGTCAAGAGTAGACGATGCGCGCGCGTCCTTTGGTATTTGGTACTTACCTATTGCAAGTGTCTCTTCACCAGGCAGGCCGTAAGCTCGTTTGCGATCTCAGTAACAGAATAGCGAAAGAAATTCGCACTAGGCAGTAGGCACACTGAGGTTTAAATTGTCAGCTCGAAAAACTCTAGACTGGTTAACGTTGCAGTCGATCACTCGATAAGAGGCAGAAATAATGGTTAATATATGTATTTTGTTTTTTAAATTAAAACAAGTGTCCTTTTAGCAAAAGATTACTGCAAAAGTGTTGACTTGATTTCGTTTCGCATATTGAGATTGAGATCGACTTTGTGTTGTAATATAGAAACCCGTTGAACGCCTCGTGTCGTGTTGTTTTGTACGGTCAGCATCAAGTTGATCAATGCAAAAAAAATATCTAATCATTTAAGAAAAACATACCTTACCTTGATGTAAAAGAATATGCTTTTGACAATAATTGTCATGTGAATAGGATTTATGATTATTATTATTATTTTTTTGCTAACAGTATGGTTGGTAGTTTAGTATTACAATTATTTGGTCGTGTTATTATTAGTTTCACATAATCTTCCATTTAGACATGCAAAAATTTACATTTAACGAAAATAATAAAAAAAAATAATTTGACAAAATTATTCATTAAAAAAAAAACTACGTTAATTAATAAAAGAAATTATGTCTCAAAATTGATAGATAGTATATAATAGATGCCATCAAAAACAAACTTGTAAAAAAACTCTCTCTCGCAACTCAGTTCTTCTACCGTAAAAAGTTGTGATATCCATGTCGGTACCAAGTCGGTTAATTTATTCAGTCCCTACTTAAGGGACCTTCTGTCTTATGTTATTACGTAATTAATTAGCTAACCTAACAACATCTTAAAGTGACCATATCATTATTAAAAATCTTTTATGTTTTAAATAAATAGATTGATTTGGCTTTGGATAATTAAGAAACATATACTAACTTATAGCTTAAGAAACTTTGACTAGTTATAATTCTTAAACTACTGGTTCAAATAGAATGAAATTTGAAATATACCGTGTTTATACAATGCCTGTTTGGTTACTGAAAATTCAGGCTTCTAGTTTTATCCACAACGAAGTTAGAGGGCATAGAGGGTTGAAAATGGCCTGAACAGTATCGAGAAAAGGATGGTACGGCCGGGCCGCTTTTTTGCTCGACTTGGCGGGGACACTGCCGTGCCCGCAGATAGATAGATAGAATAGATCTTCAATTATTTTTGGAAAAGACGCGAAACAATTTTAGTTTGTTCGCGACAAAATTTTATATGCACATATATAATATTCTCTTCTAATACCCATATCTGTACATACACATAAACAGACAAACAATTAAAAAAAACTCGTTTCGAATCCTCCAAATTAATTAATAATCTGTAGTGCGGTATTTTCCTAACTGCCAATGCCAATGACCCAAACAAATCACGCGACCTTGTTCCTATAACATAAACATTAGACCCTGACGATGACGTAACGTCTGAAGTTGCGAACGCGAACGCCTCTATCTCAGTAATACAATCACTACACTGGTACTGATAAGCAGCGGGACAGTGCGGTGCGCGCAGTTCATTGCGTTCTTTCTTTTAACATTGACTAAGACTTCCGTGTTGAACACGCAATGAGCTCTAGAAATTCGGTTATTGCGTCGCAAACCGCTCGCGCTCGCAGCCGAGGCCTAGAACTCTTGTATCAAGACTCTTGATACAAAAGTTCTTGATTCAAGAGCCACCCCGCCTACGCGTTCAAGAGTTTTGATCGTGTTGGCGGGGGGTATGATCGTCACTGATTGACTCATGAATATGTTTTGCATAATTAGAACATAATGTAGGCTGCACACATAAATCAAATGTTTTTAATCGGACCGTTTGACGCAGTGTTAGCTTTCGACATCTTTTGATCTTGCGGTATGACCTTGGGTGTGCTTCGGTTGGGTTTTAATGACATGTATGATGGTATTCAAATTCATATAAGTATATTAGTTGCGATTGCGATTAAGTGTAACTTAGACGGAGGCAAATTCCAACCATCTTCGAATCTTTAAATGTTTCTTCAATTTAGGATGTTATTTATTTCAATAGCCTCGCGTGTTATTTTAGGAATAATTTGTTGCTCATTAGCGAGTTTTTGGGCTTGCTTACATCTTGTATAATGATCTCTCGATGCCATTGTTCGATAATAATATATGTACTTTTGTTGCTGCATATGGCGCTGAAACTGTGCGTGTTGTCAGTCATGAGAAATTTATCACTTAACAGCGCCACGTCGGGCCACGTGCATAACGTATGTCTGTCTGTCTGTCTACTAGCGAATTGCTTAAGAACTAGCTTGTTGCGGAAATTAGCTATTTTAATAGCAGAAATAGCTTTCGGTGTGGCTTGTCGTTTATGTGGTACCTACTTGTACGTAACTGAGCAAGTTTCTATTAAAACTCTGATACAAATAAAAACTACTCTATCCCTAAGTAATATTGATTGATTTTGATGCAAATGATGTGTGTATGGGGGGTATATTTGCCGTATTCGCCACGCTTGGCAGGCGGGTTGGCGATCGCAGTAGGTTGAGGGTAACCTCAGGGAGATGCTGAAGCCGCTGGATGCGAGCATCACAAAACCGGTCGTTGTGGAGATCCTTGGGGGAGGCCTTTGTCCAGCAGTGGACGTCTTTTGGCTGAGATGATGATGATGATGATGATGTGTGTATAAGACAGTTGAATTGGTTTCACGTCGATGGAAAAATTTAAAGCAGCTAAACATGCATAAATTTTTTCTATGTGGCACAAAAAGGTTTCCACTCAGCACCTAAATGGTACCCTATCGCTGGTCTTCCGTAGATGCCTCAAATAATGTAAACAAGCACAAATGGGACATGAAAATATTAATTGAAATACGGATATAATGATATTGATGACATTCGGATGACAATAACATCGGACGCAATATTTTAACTGAATTTACTGTAACTTCATCACTGAAACGTTTTACCCAGAATCCTCACTACTGAGGTAATCCTCCGGTACGTACGGCTATCTTATTTCTAACTGTCGCAACACATTTTAGCTATTAGCTACTGACAGTGTTGTTAGTGCGACATACTTAAATGAGATGGTGGTAGTTTGTACAAGCCTACCACAAACCACACAAAGTACAGTAACCCTCCCTTTCCTGGGAATAGCACCACGTAAGTAACTTCAGGGTCAGACACCGATGATCTAACCTAACCAACAGGCTATAGAGGAGGTTAATAAGCTGTCATACTAAGTATTCACAAATCATGAATAGTTAGTACGATGTAAGCGGTTGAAGCTATTATTAGCCCTGCAGCCTTTTTGTCACCTTGCAAAATTGTCATATTGTATGACTCAACGATCGGAGACTTGTTCCAAACGTGTTTTGCTTACACACTGCAGTTTCGACCGTATTCGAATTTAATTCTTTCTGCAATGTTTCGAAGATCCAATTTGCATTGTCTAAAGGAAATGTCGAATTGGCATTTTAATTAGATGAAATTTTTCATAGAAGCATGTCTATCAACAATGCTCACTAAAACTGCTTTGTTGCGTCTGACCTGTCCTTGTTACCTACAATGATATTGCCTTGTGTAACTTGTGGTGTGCTTTTCGCAGACACGCTCGTTTAAGCCGTGTTGCGGTCATTATAACACGTTTTCGATTAATTAAAAACAACACAGTTTTTTGAGTTCCGTACCTTTTTCGCACCAACCGCTTACCTTTCATCTTACCAGGGTGAGAGTTTTATTCACCATCTTATGACGTAAATTAACCAAAATGAGAATTTGACAAGATATTAAAACAGTGCCTTCTGTTATTAAACAAACGAGGAAACTTAAAGATCTGTCTAACTAATTCTCTATTGCACTTTGATAGTAAATGACGACAAGGCCGAAAATGGAAGCGCAGTTTACTCCTAATTTCGAAACAACTAGGAAACTAGGAACTGTCTTCTTATCTGTCAGCTTATCAGTTGGCCTTGACCTCAAAAAAGAACTCCAATTCGAAGGATGGGGGATTGTACATGGTGATCTGGTTTATTGATCCTGTTTCAATGCCCCATTTTTATCAGCAACGCTTTGAGATATCAAGTTGAAACGATTTTCGATTTGGCTTCATACTGCTCCTCTAAGTGCGACTTCCATCGCTACTTATCCGGTCTTATCATAGAGAATCTAATGCCCTGGTGAATTTGCCACCTTGACTTAGAGCTTGATTAAGAAAACTAGATTCAAGGACGCTATTAACAAAACTAGACTATAAGACGCTATTAAGTCAACAAGACTTCCCTATTAAGCCTACTAGACTCAAGGTCGCTACTAAGCCAACAAGACTTAAAGGGGACACACACACACACACACACACACACACACACACACACACACACACACACACACACACTCACTCACACACACACACTCACTCACACACACACACACACACACACACACAAAATACACAAAATAGCTTCTTTGTCTCTGTGTCACCCGTCTAAATACTTTGAACTATTATTTGCAACAGCTGCATTGCTTGCATTTTAATTGTGTGCGAAATTCTCAAATTCACACATATTGCACAATAGTGCTGTTGACCTAAAATGGCATACTGTGGAGATGTAGCAACTTACTGAGAATGACCGCTTATTTTGTTACCTATAACAATCTCATTCATACTAATTACCGACCACGGCTTACTTATGTCAAATTCGATCTAACGCGAATTTCCGAAGGCATAGCGAATGTTTTCCCGGGATCAAATTTCATCATCATCATCATCATCATCAGCTTATACACGTCCACTGCTGGATCAAATGTATCGTATATTAATTAGGAATAGTGTAGATTTCTAGAGGTGCCCAATGGCGCAGCATCTTTCTGATTCTGACTGATTTTTATATAAACAAGATTTTGGTAAATTGCAAAATGTATTCTTTACGATATTGGTTTCAATTTTGTTGACTATCCATCTGGATGTTTTGGGTGATACTGTAAATCCAGAATAATATTGAGTACAGAGTAATCCTGAAGGGATGACCGACAAGTTGTGGTTGCAAAATCTAAACAATATGTTATAACTTACAGTTTATTTTATGTCACTTTCCGTATCGTTGAATTATACGGTAGGCTAGTTCTACCTATCAATTCATGATGGGAAATTGCTGGGTGTTAATGACAGGCGTGATAACAACCACCACTGCTGCTAAACGTGCTTTCACAACAAGACTTGTTTACTGTTCAACAATTTATTTACTTCCTTCTATCATATTGCTTTTAATATTCAGATCATTAAAAACATCGCACAAATGTCTAAGATCTTCTGGAAATTCTTACACCAAAACCATAGAAAAAATGTCAATTTTATTTTTAAAGTCTTCGATTTTAATAAAAAATAACATTTGTATGGTAAAATAGTAAAGGGCTTAGCGTTAATTTTATTTTAAGATAAATGTAAAAGGCGTTTAATAATAAATTTATTGTTTGAGCGTCATCTTGCTTCTAGCTAAACACAACAATCAGTCGTAACAAACAAAACAATTTTATTGTATTTAGATATCAACCTCCGCATCCATTATACTAAATTTGGCAAATTTTAATTGTCTTCATATTTGTTTACATTTATTCGTGAATCATGTAATATTTATAACTTCCCTACCTTATTATTGTACGTCAATTGTGACGATCATGACAAATTGTTGGAATGGTTTGCAAATTCGCTTATTTAGCTAAAGACTGAATACGATTATTGTACCCGGTTCAAATTCAAACATAAAATACCTATAAGTCTTTTATTAACCCGTTGAGCGTCGATCGACCACCAGGTGGCCGATACCAATTAAAATTCTATTGTGTCCGGTATTCGCGCGCTCGAGCTCTTAAGTTGAGTTTTTGTTGCTCTTTGTTATTTATGACATACTAAACACAATTTATGCCTATTTTATAGCGACATCTTATCTACATTTATATGCCCCTCACTGCTTTGCGTTTATCGTATCGTAGGTTTCTTAATTGATTCAGAGTCATTTATAATTTAAGTCGTATTTCTTTCGATCACATCTTTTATATATGTGCTTACAGTTTTATGTAACTGTTGGTTTTCCTTGCTCTACACTTACTTATATCTAGTGAAATTTAGTTCTTCTTAGCATAATATATAGGTTAGAAATTATCATAAGAAGAATCCCTTTAGAAGAAGTTTAAAACATTAAAAAAATTTACCTGTTGCACAGAATTTATTATAGCAGTCAATGACATACAATTCATCCGCCTGCAGTATATGTGTCATCCATATCTTACAAATAAACTCCTATTTATAAGAATCGTGTAGTATCAATGACTCATTAGTCATTCATTACATTAGTGACCTCATACTATCAACAACGAGATCTATTCACTCAATAAATATATTTAGTTGTTTATTGGCAATATTTACCTTAGCGTCAAAGGATAATGCACTAAAACAGATTATCACAAGTACACAGAAAATTGCACCTTATCACAGCTTTGTTTGTAAACAAATTGCACTGATTATTAAGATCGAGCACGTGTTTTTCGAGTGAACCGCGCAATGTTTGGCGCAGCGTGCGGCGCGTCGCAGCGTGTGCTCACAACTGGTTGCCAATACCGGTGCCGGTTTGTTTCCTCGCAAGGACTTGTCTCATAGAACGTAACTTTGGGCGTAATACTTGTGCAACGCTCAATAAAAATAACGAGTTATTTTATCTTTTTCAACTTAGTAATTAACGCTTTCCTAGGTCATGCAGCAGCAAGCAACTATCCACGTCTCTACTTAATTTAAGCTAATGTGATTCGGTGATTAGGCTCGTTCAACTTTATTTAAACCGATGTCCATCAAAAGCAATGTCTCTTGAACAGCAATTTCTGAATTTCTTCAATTCTTGAAAAATATTTTATCATTTTGTTTGTGTACGTGCACTGAGGCAATTCCATCATTATTTATCGCGAGATACGCGATAGCAAGTTGCATCTTACTTTACTTCAATTAAAATTTTTCGTATCTGTTGATTTTTCAAGTCTCATCCTCTCATCTTAATGCCAAAGGAATTGTCGATGTCTATTTATCTAAGCAGCCTACATCTACCCAATGCTGAGTACTCGTATTAGCCTCCTTTTTCTCACGCCATTCGTATCTGTCTTCTGCCAACCTGATCAATCTACTTGAATAATGGCATAAATTTTTCAATCAACATTATGTTTGGCAGAAGGTCATATATTGACATATTGCCCTGTAGCAATCGATAGAAACAACAACTCGGGCCTCATGTTCAACCACACAGGAGTCCGTTACTATACCGTTTTTAATGGTTTTAATATTTTTATCCAATTCGTCGTTACAAAGACCCGAATTTCAGTTTATCAGCAAACGAATATGGCTTAAAATTCACAGTAAACGCTGTTCCTCACTCTTCGTTAGTTGATCTGGGGGCACGGCAGTGCCCCCGCCAAGTCAAGCAAAAAAGCGGCACGGCCGTACCATCCTTTTCTCGAAGGAGATTTTCGACCATTTTTGACCTCTTATAACTTCGTTGTGGATAAAACTAGAAGTTTGAATTTTTAGTAACCAAGCGGGCATTGTATAAACACGGTATATTTCATTAAATTTTAACCCGTAGTTTAAGAATTATAACTAGTCAAAGTTTCTTAATTTTGTCACTCACTGACATAGCAGACATAGAAGCTTCAAATTTAGAATACAATTAGTGTTTAGTGTATAAATCAAGGAAAAACTAAAATATTTGCAATTTCGGTCTAGTTTTCTAGATACACCAACTGCATAAATATTTTTGTAATCCCATAGAAATGTATAGGATTACAAGTTGCAGTTAATGAATCAGTGTACCTGTTTATGTACATATAATATAATACCATTAAAAACAAACTTGTAAAAAAACCAAGTCTCGGAACTCAGTTCTTCTACCGTAAAAAGTTGTGAGATCTATGTAATACCAAGTTCTCAATATTAAAAATCTATGTTTTAAATAAATAGATTGACTTGGTCATCGCATGAAAACATAATGTATCTCACAAGTAATACATATATTATATTAAATTAGATTGTTTAGTGCGATTGCCAAGTCAATCTATTTATTTAAAACATAAAAGATTTTTAATATTGAGAACTTGGTATTACATGGTTCTCACAACTTTTTACGGTAGAAGAACTGAGTTGCGAGACTTGGTTTTTTGCGACAATTGAAAATCGCGCTTCTAGTAAAAAGAACACTGATGTCGTCTTTTTCTTTTTTGTAACTTCATATAGCAGTGTCCTTTTTCCACTGAGCGCGTGCCGTAGCTGTGATCTCATAAATGGTCAATCGTCGTCATCCGGCCCTGGTTCATCGCTTCTCTGTCAGCAATCGAATAAGTGGCTTAGCTTGGGGGTCACACAAAACCCGTTTGATCGACTAACCCGATTGTCAGTACAATGCAAATAAATAATTTCCCTTTTAACTTCATTATTTGACCATGCAGAAGACATAAAAGGGTTTAGAATTTCAGCTGTACTGGTCCCTACAAACATTTTTAGATACATATTCTCTGACGCGTTGGAATTCGCAAAGTTGCAAGCTGCAATGGCCAAAAAAAATATTTTTCGGATATCGACTGAAATTCAGAAAGGCACATTTACCCATGTTACTTGATATTTAGTATTTTTTAAATATATTTTTAAGAGAAACCAAGTTTTGAAATACCAAAGTCTGTTGCGAAAAATCAACTCAATCAATCCGGTTTCATCTTTAAACGAGCACCGATCAATATTGCCTGCGACGCTATAACGAAATTCATAATATTATACTTCATTACAATATCGTAAGATGAATAGTCAGTTGGTTCAGAATCAGTTGCACACTTGAACTGTTCGCGATCATGATTCATGACCTCTGTCCAACCTTTTCGAATACCGCCTTGAATTTCATTTAGGCGCATAGGTAGGTGCTTAGACACGCTTAAAAATTTTGAATAGTTGGTCGATATTGACCTTAATTGGACGTTAGTATGGTTTTTGCGATCTATTAGAATCTCACACTGAACTGATTTTGGATTTTATCTCTTTCAGTTCAGTTTGGGTATTAAATGGAGGGAGAAGGGATGATAAGAGTTAGAGATATAATGGGTTATAGTTATGAACCTAATAATAACCTAATCTCCCCATGAAATTAAAGTTGGAAGGCCTGACTTCAGCAGTGGGATTTTTGAAGGATGATAAAATAAAGGAAACGCGACTTCACTCATTTCATATGCCATAAACTAAAAACATACATTTTCAATGTTACTGACTTTGAAATGCTATAAGATAAAATTTTAAAACAAAACGAAGTGGTTACCACGGCCAATTTACTTTAAAACCATTATAGATATAAATACAGACATACAAATGATTTTTATCTTAAGCGTCTTTCTGTCACTAGTCTATTGCAGCAACCAGTCTATTGCACGTATTGCCTGCATGATTTTGGCTTTGTCTTCTAGTTATCCTGATTAATTTAATTCCAGGTTCAGTTAAGATAGTTTCTTGGAATGAACTGATATAGGTACTCGTGGTAGGTATATGACGTATTGGTCGCTGTTGATTATCTCTTAGCAATTGGCCGGTCTATTGCCTAAATGATACTCTGAAACTTTTACCTACAAGGGATAAAAAGCAATTGAGATTAACATTTTTTAACAATTTAAGAAAGTCTATTCAACACTTTTAGATCCCGTGGACTAAGAATAGAGAAATGTGTATAATATAAGCAAAATTAGTAATGTTGCTGAATAGGAAAGGGTTACACAAAATTATGCTGACGTAATTTGACGCAAATATTCAATAACTTATTTTTGTTAATTTATATATTGAGTAAGTACGTGTTGTTTTCAGTTTGAAGAAACGCTTATTGACGCATGTGAAAAAATAAAAATAGACGAGTTATACTGATGATGAATAATGTATGTGGCTGATACTATGATTCATTATATTATTCTATAAAGCGTCATAATAGCTTTGTGGAGCTTTACCAGGCGTAGGTGTTTAAAAGGAATATTGTTATTTATATTGTAACAATGCCTTGACTTACTTGCTGATTGGACACTTGAGTATGGCTAATAGGTAAAATACTACTTACGTGATGTAGAACTTACGATTAAAAATATAATGTATGGTATGTGTAAATTTCATTATCTTCATCTTCAGCCTATAGGTATTAGTGCACGTCAATAACCACTAAGCGCAAGAGAAGAGTAGATACTCTTGCGATCAATGAGCGCTTAAATTAAAAAAATAAATGTTAAAACATAATCATTACTATCTATTGGTCTGTGACTATATACTCTATACTATAATAATATTATAAAGAGGAAACCTTTGTATTTTTGTATGTATATATGTATGTTTGCAACGAATAAACTCAAAAACTACTGGACCGATTTAAAAAATTCTTTCACCATTAAAATGCTACATTAGCGTTGAGGCTGGAGACTAGAGAGGAGGCTAGAGACATAGGCTCTATTTAAAAAATTTATTTAAATTTAATTAAATTTAATTTAATTTTCCAATACAAAATGATTTGTTTGTTTTGTTGTCATGGAAACCATTAATAAATATTGACCTCAATGATGGAAACTGTCAAAGCGGTACGAAGTCCGCCGGGTCAGCTATTAGGTAGTATTTAATTGATTATGCACGTAACTGAGAGATTTCTATGTGATAATGTCTATAAAGGTGCATTTCGTATATTTTTGGCATCGAAAGAGCAATTACAATAGATTGACTCTCATCTATTGTTCGTAATTGTTTCCTTCTTTTATACTAATATGAATATGCATATCAGTGGTGTTCAACGGTTACCTTCTAGTCTATATGAGCATTGATTATTTTAGGGCCTGTCTCTCAAGAGTTTCCTTTTTTTTTCTTACTCAAATAATGACAAATGTAATACATAAAAAAAAAAAATATGAAAAATAAAAATAAAATTAGCGCTTTTACCCGTAACAAAATATTAAGCGTCTACTGTTTTAAAATTTAGGCAAACTGAATAGAGCCAAATGTTTAAGTTGTGCATGTTTGTATTAAGCCTTTGTTAAGCACAACACTACATCATTCGGTAGAATGCTGATTACAAAGATGTTTAGTTTTCGAGTTATTCCGTTCGGATCCCCAAGAACTGATACCCTGGTGGATCAGATATATTTCTCTCTGCACCTTTAAACCTACAATAACTTCGAATTATGTACTGACGCCTGCACATCAACCTATTTACAAATTATTTACTTTTATTAATATAATAATAAAGCTAAAAATAATACCATACGAACGCCAAAATCAGCGGCGGTGAAACGGTCGCTGTGGCCGAAGCCAGCTGGGAGATTTTTTTTTTATATTATAAGGTCTGCGAGTGCTGAGATTAAGCAACTTTCGCAGAGGCCGGTCATCGGATGGGTGACCAAAAAATTATCATCTCGAGCTTCTTCGTGCTTCGGATGGCACGTTAAGCCGTTGGTCCCGGCTGCATTGGCAGTCGTTAACAACCACCAATCCGCACTGGGCCCGCGTGGTGGTTTACGGCCCGTTCTCCCTATCCATCCATAGGGAAGCCTCTGCAGTGGGGACATAAAATGAGCTGACGAAAAGGAGGCAAACGAGCAGGCGAGGCGGGTCACCTGCAAGGTGACCCGCAAAACCAAAGTAATCGCAGATGCGTTGCCGGCCTTGAGGAAGGAGTTGGATCTTGAGGAGGAAGTAGGAATTTGGAGGGGGGAGGCGTGAGAGATGGGCCTCCGGTACTTTCACTCACTAGACACAACAGCAACGAGTACCATTGTTTCGCACCGATATTCTGTGAGGGGGTGGTTTTACGCCGGGCGAGCCGGGCCATTTCGTGCTGCAACGCAGCGTGACTCTACCACTCAAACAATGTCACTCATTTAGCACCACCCAGGGGTCACGTGTAGGGTTTCAAGGGTAAACCTACGGACGCGAGTAACTTTAACCCCCAAAAGATGATGATATGACTTAATCTTAGAGCATTCCGCAGTTCTAATGATTGCAAATCATATTATTTCCACTGCACTCGCCACGCGCCGCATCAGAATCGAACACGAGTATAACTAATTGGCTCACACAGCCATGTTGCATAACCGTGAAAGTGGACTATTGTAATTCATCAGTTACATTGACTGGCGTGTGTGTGACGCGCATTCGGAGCGGCCGTTTTAACGTTCATTGTATTTTAATTTGGCTAAGTTGTTGTCAGGCATGATTGACCGCCCACTCGTGGCTAATCGGTGCGTTCGTTCGATTCGACGTCTCCGCTCGTTTTACTTATTGCATTTCAAAAGTTGCAATTTGATTAAAATACGTAATGCTGAAATTTTGTGCCGGTAGTTAATTTTTTACGCAAGCCACTTACTTATTTACTTAGATTTTCATTCTTAACGCGGGTGAAACCGCGGGGCACAGCTATTATTTATATGCACTAATAGTCTATTTCAAATTTAAAATAACACATAAATCTTATGGGAACATTTCCAAATGTTGCAGTTAACAGACATAGTGAACGCTATGTCGACTCGCGGCGAGCTACCATTGGAACTCGCACTGCGTGGGCGCAGTGCATCAATAGCGACGACGCTGCTGCAGCACTGCGCCGACGCCGACGCGCGCGGCCCGAGGGGGCGCACTCTGCTGCACAGGGCGGTCGACGCGCGGGACGCCTTCTCCGCCAAGTTCCTAGTCGAGAATGGAGCGGACCCAAATCTAACTACAAAGTGAGTGACGATATAAATAGCGCTTTGTCAATAAACCAATAAGGGTGTCCGCAGCCCGATGAAGTGCACTCTGCTACAGGGCACGCTGGAATTCTTTTCTGCCAAGTTTCTAGTCGAGAACGGAGCCGACCCCAACCTAGCTACAAGTGAATGACACCAGAAATAGCGCTACGCTGGCAAGTATGCGTGTGGCTCTAGGAGGCGCACTCTGCTGCACAGAGCGGTGTAGGTGGTGGAGGTTCAGAAAAGGCGATCCCAGGTGTCCCATATTTTCCCTAACCAAAGTGTGATATTCACCCAGTAAAATGTTGTTACTGGTAGTTTTTTCTCTACATGCCATCTTGCATAGGATAATATATAATAAGCTACGATATTCGGGTTGCTAAATCTAAAAACTCTAGTTGAGATCCTATTTTGACACGATCTGCTACTTTTTAAATACCGGAAAGCATGGGATAGGTGATGGGACTAGCCAAAAATCTATCTGTAAGCTTTAATAAAGTTCATTTTCCAGAGAGGAAGGCGACACGGCCTTACATCTCATAGCTGCCCTCACGTCGAGTTCCTGTGACGAAGACACCATGGATCAAATGGCTGAGATCACAGACACTATGATCGAGAAGGGAGCAGATATCAACAGACAAAATAGGAAAGGATTGTAAGTATATATTAATTAATTAAATAACGCAACATAACAAATATTGCTGTACAAGTTATGCCTAATCATAATACACGTTTGAATAAAATATATAATTAATAACTTGAATAATAATTACGCAATGCCGGGTCAGCAGATGGATGACCAAATTAAAAACCAGTAGAATTTTGTCACAAAATGACAATCAGTAAAACTTATCAGCCCGCGTTGGGTTATGGCCTTATATACCCAAGTGCTACTGTTCATGTAGTAAGGTCTTTTTTTTATTAATCTTACGGGTAAGCACTTGCCCTTTATCTCACCTGATGTTTAGTGAAGATAAGGCCGAAGGTGGAAGCGCACTTCACCTGGAATCCTCAGCTACTGACGGCACTGGCTATCTTATCTCTAACGCCAGCTATGCCATAGGTTGAACATATGAACACAACAATGCTACAAACATTGATGTTATGGCGACATATTTAGATATGATGGTGGTAGCTAGCCAGGCGGGCAAACAACTCCTACCACCAACCAAATGAGTACACAAATATGTACCCCTGCTGGGTATAAACCGGTGGTCTTTACCCCTAGACCAAAGAGGCGATTAAAAGGAGTATATGGAGTAAACGCGTTGCGCTTGTCACTGTAAGCAGCAGATGGTTATGTGGGACTTTTTCCGACCCTCCCTCCCGAAGGGCTTGGCAGGGCAGAGTGGGAAGAGAAGTATACCCACAAGAAACCACTATTTCCCCTCTCTTGCTACCAGGATCTTTCGGGACCGTACTAAGCACAAGTAGTAAGGCCTGGGCACAGCATAACTCTTCATAAAAACGACCAATACCTCAGTCTCCTTGTGAGCACGGACCTGTAAACGGTTCGAAACATCAGGATCAGATAGTATGTAAAATAATAAATTCATAAATCCAGTTTCATTTGAATGGCTTACTCATTTTCCGTACACTGTTTGTACTTGAATGTTTAGTGTGATGTTTGCGTTTGTTGATATTATTTGCACAAATGACGTAATTCTTGTACATACTTCGATGTATGTACTAATGTGTTATGTCAATATAACGCCCGCCGCCTACTGTGGACTGAAACTGTCTATTTTTAACCTAATTGTAGTTCACTGATATTCACTCTCAAGTAATGTAATTACCTTTTAAATATTAAGAATACATTGAAAGTGTATCGCATCTAGGGATTATCAGAATACATACATACATGTATGTATACACACAAACATACAAAAATACAAAGGTTTCCTCTTTATATTATTAGTATAGATGAATGCGCTATTAACACATTGATAACAGTTTTGTTAATCCTCTTAGAAAGCTGATACGCTTGTGTTATCTATGTGCTCACGACAGCTGTAGTCAACGGAGCTATGGGGTTTGATCCACGTTTTCTCGAAAATCTATCCGTTTGGCCACCAACCATGGTGGTTATTGGTGATTTAGAACTCAGAAGTACCCTTTTTTTTACAGCACACCTTTACATCAAGCAGTCATAGCAAGAAATCAGAAAATATTCGACATACTATTAAAGCAGGATACGTTGGATACCAATCTGCGGACCATATCAGACGAGCACCCGCCCCTGTACTACGCACTTGTAGACGACAGGCGTGCGTCGATATCGTCCAGCGAGACTCTAGTCATGAACGGTTCCAATCCCTTCGACACCCCGGTGACGAATAAAAACGCTTTCACTGAAGACCCAGTGGAAGGCAAACATGACAACATTGTGGAGCGAGGCTTCGCGGCGAAATTGTTGCTGAAGGGCTGTCAGCCGAATCCAATATATTCAGGGTCCGGTGACAGCCTGTTACACATATTGGCGCAGGGTTGGTTCGAGGTAATCCTGATTAGTAACGTATATACTTTCAATTGTAACTTTTAATTTATAATTATTAATAACAAAAATGATGTTATTGTAAATGATCGCGTTAAATGTACGTAGTAACCTCACAAATTCCGCCCTTCAATAATTCGGCACCCCCTAGTTTTTTAGTTTCGGATTATTGAGACTCTATTTCCGCATACTCAAGGTTTCTATTTGTAACAGTTATTGTTTACAATCTGGTTTTTAAAACATTTTAATAATCAGCTACTATCAAACACCTACATCTTACCTACACCATTTACATTAGACTTATATTTTTAGTTAATAATAAATTGACATTTACATTTATTTATCTACGTAATACACTTTCTTGTCTTCAAAGCTTCGTTTTTTTTCACTATCTATTTTTAGGATTCGGCAGTGTTCCTAGCGACCAATCTGAACGGAGAGTTAAATCACGCCAACGAAGCCGGCATGACAGTACTCCACGCGGCCTGCGCCAACGGCCTCGCGCGTCTCACCGCGGCGCTGCTAGAACACTGCGCAAGGCCCAACGTGCAGACCTCCTACGGGGAGCAGGAAGACACCGTCTACAGGTCAGTGGTGGAACAAACTCGGTGCTCCTAGCTGACGAGGAAGTGAAGCACCCTAACGAGGTCAGCGTGTTGGTTCTGGTAGAACACGGCGGCGTGGGTCCAACTTGTAGACCTCCTACGCGTAGGAGGTCTGCACACGGGAGCAGGAAGACACCGTCTACAGGTCGTGACGAAGCGTTTAACCGTCCGGATTTAGCTATTGGTTCTCGTATCCACAATTTCTTAGGCGCCTACACAACACTATGTGGGTCTCGGCGCTATGTCAATATGTACCAATTTTTGTCTCGTATTAATGATGATGATGATGATTATGTCGTACAGTGATGAGAATACACGACTCTCCTAGAATGGGTTTGTAAATGTTTGTGAGAAAACGGAGACGATTAAAGGGTTAATAAAGTTTTTAAATTTTCCCCTACAGGCAAACGCCACTTCACTTAGCCGTCCTCAACAACCACGAAGGAGTGGTGCTAGCGATCATAGAGTATAAGAAACAAGTGGAGAAGGACGACTTCCCCTCCACGGACAACGGCAACATCAGCCTGGTGCCTAACTTCAATCTGAAAAACTCGGAAGGCGACACACCGGTCAGCCTCGCACTTACAGAAGGTGAATGAACACTCTTTGAATAACGTATCATAGCCTTTTTGTTTATTTTTTTTTAAATATATGATCTATGTAGAGTTACTGGTTTTTAATTTGTTTTTTTTCATGTCGTCACGACCATCAGTTGGGCAATAAATGCCCGCTTCATCATCGTCAGCTCGTTTTTACGTCACCACTGCTGGGGCACGAGCTTTCTCTATGGATGAAAGAATAGAGAATGGAGAATGCGCC